>JAABNX020033244.1:0-19534 GCA_015163995.2 Mormyrus lacerda | reverse complement strand
ACCGTGTACATCAAAAAGATCCAAACAGATCCAAGCTTGGAACCCATGAGACATTTATTGAGGCAAAAAAATATATATAGTGTCGGTTGAAAGGAGACCAGACAGTGATAGGTTTCTCCTCAGATCATTCAGAGATGAGTATGCAGTAGTGGTGGGCGGATCGATCCAAGTATCGATAATATCGATAATAATGTTGGTATTGATATATATGTTTTGATATATATCAATACCAGTTTAATGATATAGAAACTTAAGTTTCAGTTTCTCTCATGAATGAACCGCGGCTGTCTGTAAGGCTGTAAGCGCTGCTTCTCTCAATTGCCGCTCCCGGCTGTCACGTGACTCAGCGGCGCCAGGCAAGCAAACAGGCTCACTTGCTTGCGCGCACATACACACACAGTATAATATTTATAGTATTATAAGTATTGTAATAGTGGGTCGCTGAGCCATTCTCGCAATAATTTAACAGCAGGGATAGTTAGGGGTTTAATCATTAGATGTCGTTTATTACACACGTACTACTACAAACCAGACACTCGCAATGCCCACCGTGCTCATCGCCCCGTTTACACCTAATACAGAAGGTGGGCGCATAGATATACACACACACACTACGTACAACAATAAACATTAACCACTATACATGACATAACACAGCACATTTATAATCACACAAGCGATTACTGAGAACTATTTAGAAGCTGGCTGGCCAGTACCTCGATCAGTATTTATTTACCTATAAAGTTTCTGTCCTGGGTTTTAACTAATTAATTTAAAAAAAATCACAAAAACACTTAAAAGTAATGAAAATGAATGAAGCTTTAGCAATTTAATGATGCATCCACCTTAATTATTAAAAAGTAACGATATCGGTATCATATCGGTGATACTTGCCCTGTATTTACTTGGTATCGGATCAAATCTTGTAGTATCACACACCACTAGTATGTAGCTAACACTTGTATTTTGCTTTAGTGCAGTTTGCAGTCTTTTTTCTTTTTGCAAACACTGAGAACGTTGACAACATGCTGCTTAGAGTGAAATTAAGGCAGATTAAAATATGTTAAGGAATCTGAGTTGACATTTGATTGCTTCTTTTGGGTATGTAAAATATTTCATGCCCCTTAGCCTAAGTCACGTAACATTCTAACCTACAAAGTGGGAACAATAATAGGGACTGTCTGGGAGTCTCCAAGGTCTGAGTTGAGAAACACTGTTCAAGAGCTAAACTGTCCTAAATATCCTCTGGAGAAAAAGGGCAAAGATTCAAACAGGAATGAAATTTAACACATTTTTCTTTAAGCTTGATATAAATTCCTCCATGCATTCCGGTTGAGATTCTGCCTCTACCCTTTAATACAGACATAACTGGATGCATGACACAAACAGCAGCAGACAGCATGTATTGAGATTTGCTGCCAAATGCAACAGAATGCAGCCGTCTTTCAGTATTTTAGGCATACATCCAAATTTGGAGCCCCCGCACACCTGTTAAAGCTTACTGCAACACCATTGCAACGTATTGTAGTTCATCATTCCTAATGTGAGATAGATAGATAGATAGATGATAGATAGATAGATAGATAGATAGATAGATAGATAGATAGATAGATTTTGAAATAAATACACTAGATGTTAATGACTGCATGAATCGCAACAGCACTAATGTGAGGTAATACTGGTTCATAAACATACTTATGTTAAAATTTCATATGCTCCAGCTTAGCAATTACCAATTTGTAAAAATCGCCATGCAAAAATGTTAATTTACTAAGGTGTGCAACTCAGTGCCACATGATACCTTGAATCATACATATCTATTTCCCGTGTGGCCTTCACAACACAAAATCTGAATAATGCAAAAACAAAGAGTACTGCACCTGCGTAGAAGCCAATCCAAATAAACATAAGGAGTTAAGATGACAAATGATGACAGCATCTGGGGGGAAAGTGATTTCATTTCTGACTACTGAGCAGGGTCTGTTTTAGTTTCATTTTGACTGGCAGCAACAAAAAAAAAAAATCACCTTTTCCCAGAGTGGAGTGTGAAAAAGGCTCACGCGGCTGGCATCGTGCTGCCTGTGCTGTGAGATGAAGCGCTTAGCAGTGTTTCCTGACACATCGAAAGGAGGGGAATCGTCTCTAAATAGTTCATTGCTTTGGACCTGTCTGCTTACGAGGGCTGCAAAGGGCCAAACAAGAACCACAGAAGAGCTCACAGATGCTTCTCCAATCTACCTTTACAGGGAAATTATATATTTAGGTATATCTTTAGTGCAATGGAAATTGCCTAACGATTTCACCAGATTTGCCTCTGATTTCATAATTTATGGAAGGTCATATTGCCACATACACTGACAGTAAATGAGGACTGAAACATTGCTCATTCAATTACCTGTTTTCTTGGAAAGGTGCATCACATTTCATAGATGCCTTTCTGCATATTACACCAATATTAATAAAATGTATTATTCAGAGCATAGATTGGTGAATGTCCTCATTTATAATCAACACAATCGTAGAAATCATCCAGCCACCTGTCTTCCATAAGCACTTAGCTAAAGCAGAGTTGCACTGAGCATTTACCAGGAGACACAGGGTAAGGAATACCCTCAATGGGAGGTCAGTGCATCGTCAGGGTTCACACTCACACATTTAGAGAGGCCAAACTGAGGTATTCGGGGGAAATGTGGACAAAGGGGAATGTGCAAGCATAAGAATAAACTCCACACACAGATTTAGGCTGGGAACTGCAGCACCAACCCTGGGATGGTGAGGCTTTGGGACCACCGCATTAACAAAGTAGATCAGCACTACGTTTGGTTAGATTGGTACTACAGGGAGGAAGGGGGGGGGAATCTAAAACAAATAAATGAGTATGCTGGGATGTAACATGGGGGGGGGGGTGTCACATGACTGCTTTTCCATCCATGCAGCAGATTAGATACATTCCGGACGAAGAACAAACTGGAGGCCACTTCTTTTGCAAACTTATTTGTAATGAGTCTGGAATCTATGTGAAACATTATGGATGAATCTAGTTGGAAAGTGCGCTAAAACAGATATCATTTCATCTGTGGTGACTCTGAGGCAAACGTCATTAAAACCCACTATTCATCTACAAACATCTTACTGAACTAGGATCATTATTAGGCTTCCAGGGTCAGATGGTCATAGGAAGCCTTTTGTACGGTCATTACTATCTAAGGACAGATCCTCATCTTTATGCAAAACGGCGATGCATGTTCCTTTACATCAGTGTTTAGTCTGACTGAATCAAAAACAGAAAGATTTGCCTGAAATGGATGGGAACGTGGGTAAAAAAATGAGGGTTTAGAGTGGGATTCCTGCCAAATACTGAGCTAAATTGTGTTAAAAAATGTATCCCAAAATGAAGCATGCAAATGAGGAAAACGAGGCCAAATGAGTGTAAAAACAAAATTACATGCATCATCCAAAAAAAAGCAGAGTTCAATACAGACAATTATGTAATTTCCTCACAACTGACTTGTTACTCCTGAATAATATGCTTCTCTACTGGAGTGTCTAAAAATATGCTTATACAAATCCCTAATGAAAAAGTAGCATAGTTGTGTAAAATATCACTTAGAGCAGCATTGCACCACAACCGGAAGTGAGAATCAGATTTTGTGGGTTTCAGACGGAAAAACATTGCCACGCTGCTTGTGATCTGGGACAATGCCAGCCTAACGTTAGATCCTACATTCTCTATCACAGCATACATTTCTATGCCATCTGTCATGGCTATGGGTATATCATTTGGTGAAGCTGAAAGCCTGTGGTGTTCCAATAGACGTGTAGTCCCTCTTCCTTATGTTTCAGATTGTTTCTGAGCCAGCTGAAGGTTATAGAACTTAGACGGTACTGAAAACAAGCCTCAGATGTTCCAGTGGGGAAAATCAGGGAAGCAGTATTTATTTCATTGAATACATGACATGACCTGGAAAAACTCTCTCTCCAGTCCTCTAAATTCAATGACGCTTGTCATATTGCAAGCAAAGCATCCCATTGTTGTTTAATCTTTTTTATGTAAAATGGACTTTTACGTTTATCACTCAGTAAGTCATCTGAATTATTCAGTTTGCCGCAAATGTCAGATTTGAGTAATATAATTGCATGGAATGGAAATCTAGAGATGTAATTCAATTAATTGATACTTTTCGCTAAATTTGTTTTTTTTCCTGTCATTATTTCTTTCTAATACATCATTTCCTTGGGCTAATAATGCCAACTTCTGTATTACCATGCTTCATTATTGCATCATCATTTTTATCTCAAACAGCAAAATCCCCACAAAGCACTTTGTAACAAAATTAAGGCACTATGCAAAATTACACATCCCAACATTGTGCTGTTAGTGGGGATTTTTTTCCTGACGAAGTGATGATAAAGTATTATCAGGGTAGACGCCTAGCAACCTGCAGAGAGAGAGAGAGAGAAGTATCTCTATACTTTGGACTCCTGCAGTAGAAGCAATCTAGCAGCTAGCTTGATGATCCTAGTCTCGATGGGAAGTTTTCTTTCTACCTCTCAGTTGTTTACCAATCTGAATGCAGTCTTTCTCAATACTAGTAATGCTCTATCAGATTTGGAGAGTTAAACGCTGATGTTCTATAGATGGGACTTGAGGGCTGTGTTATATACATTGTCAGCCATGAAACTACTGCCCTCCAACCTTCACAGTATGTAACATGCACATCTTATTAATTTAGCAGACACTTTAACACACATTTGAGCAAGCCTGGAGTAATTGGGGTTAATGGCCTTTTTCAGGGGTCCAATGATGAAATCACTCTGCCAACCCTGGGATTCAAACCAGCAACCATCCAATCACAAGCACAGCAACCTAACCCACTAAGCCACACTACACACCCGCGACCCAAATGAATAAATACAAAGTGTAATTTAAAATCTAAGTTAAGAACTACTGTTTTATTACTGGCTGATTGAGAGGTCATCCCAAAAACCCACACTCACACCGGCCCTCCATGGAACAGCTAGGCTCCCCACCCCAGCTGTACTGGATACCCTGTTTGGAAAATGGAACTTTCTGGTTAATTTTCCCCATGTGCCATGTTTTATTTGTGTGTATTGACCATGTTTTGTTTGCGACACACTCACAGCTATACCGAATAACCGATGTTTAAACTCTTGCGACAGTGTGTTGTTCAGTACAGTAAACCATCACTTGGGAGAGAGATGTGAAGTTATTGTGTCGCACTTCACCCTGGGGTAATTTTTCCACAGCGCTACAGCTAATCATTTGCCATCTCTACCAAAATTTGTTTTACCGCATAATGGCCACATACACAAGCTGTTGAACTTGATGTCCATGATTGCCCAATGCTAACACCCTGAGATACTTAATCAAACTTTATTACATTCCTGAACTCATTTCAGCGGATTTTTAGAGATATATGACTTTTTTCCGTGCAGAAAACTCATTATAGTTTCATGCACTGGTGAAAGAATATATTTTTAAAAAGAGGTAAGATCCTCTTGCAAAGTACAACATAATTACTATAATCATCATAATCTTTGAGCAATGCCTAAGATTTGTTTCGCTCTGTGTATGGGAAGTTCCAGCCATCGCAAAATAAAATAAAAACAGTATTTCAGTGTCTTGCTTCTTTCAGGCAATAATTTGCATCAAATCAGGATGGTTCAAAGAAGCATTTGAGCCATTAAACATAAAGGTAAATATAATTTTACATTCCAGATGAATAAATCTCAGACACCAGTTCAAATCAATCTATCTCAGCTTATTCAAATTTTAATCATTGAACAGGGATATGCAGCCCTGTTTATTGGCTGAATTGGGTAAAAATTAAACATAAATTATACATATCCATTCCACCTAACCTCTGAACAGGGTTGTGGGTGGACCTGGAGCCCAAGGTTGTTGCTAGGGTTGTTTTGGGGTTTTTTTTAGCACACCCCCATAAATGTACACTAATTAGCTTAAATAGTATATTCTCATTCATTTCTATTAAAATCAGATACCCCTGTAAAGGCTCCCTTTTTTTACAAATCTCTATTGACTCTCCTGTGCTTGTCCTCTTTCATGGGATGCCCCCCCCCCCGCCACCCCACACGCACACAAAGGCCTATATATAATATTTAAATGCATACAGTGCCTAGGTATCTAATCTCACATTGAGAAACCCACTAGATGGGTGGTACCCCCTACAAACAGAAGTGATTGATCAAGGTCTTTGGGTCGAGTCAGGTTAATGCCATATAAGGAGCTCACCTCTGTCCACTGCCCTTGCGCCTGCACCATGAGGATGACACAGGGATCGGATTTATTCAGCGTGTCTCGGTCCAGCAGGGACTTGCAGGAGACGCGCAGCTCTACCTTGGACACGCAAGCCGAGGGGACCGTGCTGAGGGCGGCTGCCGGCAAGGCCCGGGACATCGGCTCCTGGCCGTCATTCATCCCGGCTGGGAGTGCGGGAGGACCGGGCCACAGGCAAATCGAAGGTCTACTGTTTGGGTCCTGATTGTGAGGTCCTTTTTGTTTTTAGAGCAGTGAGTCAGCCTTGGTAGCGAGAGCTCCAGGACCTCCAGAAATCTTACATAGGACTAGTCCGAGGACTTAAGAAGAGATAAAGCGAAAATCTGGTGGCTTCTGTCAGCTTTTTCAAATCCAGCGTTATGAAGATAAGGCCCACTATCTGCAACTTTCAAAACAATGGGCCAGTCTTTCCAGGTGCAGGTCTTCTCAGATGTGTGGTCCCTCCTGAATTAGTAGAGATTCCAGATAATGCATGTGATAGATGGCCTATTCCTTTAAATGCACCCTAATACACCCACCCTACAAAAATTCAAAATAAGGTGCAAATTAATATACATAGTCACACAAATTGTATTGCATCACTATCCTACCATCACTGTATGTGTAATTAGTGAAAACATCCACAAATGTAACACAATTAACAGCACAATAAATAAAAGAGATATTCAATATGTAGTTTGTGACGGCTCTGCTGAGCCAGTTCTGATGCATAAAGACATTAAACATGTTAGTGTAACTTACGGCACTATTTAAAAAGCTATTTAAACTAAATGCCATATCCATTGGAAATATTACTGAGCTTCAAGCATTCTCTTCATCATCTGAACACCACAGTGCATCTTTTCACAGGCACAGATCCCATAGCAGCCTTTCTTATTGTGTATATGAACCATTAATGGGTTATTTATCAAATGAATAAAAAGCTCTTCCTGTTGACAAAATCAATTCCTATATAATCTTATTGTTCAGCTTCTGGAACTAACCAACCTATCATGTGCCATACAGAAGAACTCACACATTCAGACTGTATCATCCGAGTCTCACTGAATGGACTTCATTAGCTCTTATATGAACCGTGGATTTAGCTACATTTGACAGGAGAGGCAGTCAAATGCCGTATTGTTTTACCCAGTTCTCATAAGTTAGACCAACGTGTTGTGAGAATTCCTTGGACTGGATTTCACACTCCTTCGTTTTTCTCAAACGGAGAATGTATATTAACAATCAGTTAATCTACGCTAGCTACTATCTTTCAGAATGGTTGACGTCCAAAATACTGATCGGTCTCGGTTTTAGAGCACGTGGAACAAAGAGGGCGTGGCTCAGCATACATAACGCTATAGACCCTCTCAAAGCGGATAGTCAGATGGGAGCGTTAGTGCTGAGCAATGAGTCATCGGGAAGGATTGGCATCGATTTCTTGCTCATCTGTTTCCTATGGATATATATATATTTCTACCAAATGTCCGTTTAATAGCTAGTACGCCTTTTTGAATGACTCATAATTAAAAGAATTTTTTCTTCACGATATATAAAATAAGTCTTTTCTAATTCATAGCACGTTTGTGCTCAAATATGTTTTGCCATTCACTTCCTATTAACCACAATAAATAATAAAAAAGTACCAACAAAATTACCGTATTTGCAAATAATACTGATATCTAGCAGCTATACTGTCAAGCCTGTACTGACGGTAACAGCGCAGCTTGCGCGAAAGTGATCTGGGTACAGAAACCCAATTGTAGTCCCCAGATTGCACATAAAATAATTCGCTTTCTTACGTTTCTGTTCATATTTATAAATTCAAAACGATAAAACAACACGTTATCATATACATTTGTAATAGTAATTTCAATAATACCAAGCCACAAGACTCAACAAATGTTTAAAAGTTAGAATATAATATTATACTCAAGCTGGGAAGGTACCATATAAATTCATATTTATAACATTGACGACTTCATATTGTACCAATTTACAGCAAAACTGGAACAATATGAATCCAAACTTTGGTTTTGAAGCGCTCTCGTTACACTGTTAGGATCATTCATTGTGGCTGCCTAGAGTAAATCGTTACATGCTGTTTGGGAAAGATACGTAAAATTATAATAATCTTAAAATGATAGGGGACACCTTTGTGCCTTCATTATTAAAAAACAGAGCATACTGCACATGGAACATGTGCTTTTAAACATATTTCATACTGCAATGTCATGGGAAGAACGTATATTTGTTTTTGAATGCCCGAAAAGATGTAACACAAAAGTACTTTTTACTCTTTCGAAATTACATCTTCAGAAAATCCCTAATAAATCACGATTGCCCAAGCATTATTCCGACACAGAGAAACTGCATTAAAGGTAAACGTGAAATCTTGTTTTGTGATTTACCACCAACTAACTAAACACCTAAAATGATGATGGCACATTGGTACGCTAAAAATATACAGTAAAAATACACGTGTCTAATAAATGGGATATAGAGCATTTTAAGAGCAAGAAAAAGCTCATAAGAGGAGAGAAACTTATGAGCTATTAGAGGTTTTCAAGTAACTTCGTCCTGTCGTGTCTATGGAACAATCCCATGCAATTTTACTTGTTTGCGAAACAGGTTGTTATACACTCAGTATAAATTGATAAAGGAAAAGCTTACGGAAAATTTATACGACAGAAAAATGTACTCTGATGTACTCCCGCCTTAACCTGATTATGAAAAGGCAGCACATGCTTAACATTAAATATTTGCTTATGATCATACAGAATTATTTTTCATGCCTCCGTTATTTAGCAATGGATCTTACCTGTGATCCCCCCTTCAACTTGCGCCGGTGCTGAAGCCTTTCTCCCATCACCTCTTTAAACTCGCCGTCGGAGGGAGGTGGCGATGGACAATGAGAAAGCGCCGCCTTGGCAGTGCCACTGCTGTCCGCTAGGGGGCGGCATCAAGGCATTGCAATAAAATAATCCAATAAAACTGCAACAGGATTTAATTTGGGGCAACTTTAAAATGACTGAAGACAGCATGTTTTACTATTTCATATAACATCGTTTTTGCATTTGCCCTTCAGAATAAGTAACAACTGTTTTTATAACGTTTTATTGGCATAGCATTAAAATACAACTCTTTTGTTCTCGAGGATGTAATGTTCACTTCAAACAAGGACAGAAACAACTACCGTCCACCCGTGTTATAATCACAGGGTGAGGTAATACCCTGGATGGGATACCAGTCGAAACAGACCACTCAGATCATACGCTATTTAAGAGATCCGTTAGCATAACTATGTTGATGGGCTCTTAATTTCCGCTGCTCTGCTAGAGCCTTGAAAACGAAAATAAAAAGTTTTTGGCGTTCAAAGAGAATCCGCTACAGAAGAAAATTTCATTTCAATGGGAGCCAGCCTCTCCAATTAAACGGAATTTATAAAACGTTATTGTTACTGCTGTCAAAGACGACTGATAGGACACTAAAATTAATGTTTAACCCAACTTAATTGTGTGGTTCACATAGATCGGGAGCTACTTATAAGTGCAAATAAGTGCTACAACAATAGGGCCATTTCTGACATCATCCAACACCTTTCCTGGTCATGGCGGCGAGTAGCCTGGTGTCTATGGAAGCAGCACAGGGTACAAGGCCGGAGGGGAATATCCTGGAGTGAATGCCAGCCCATCACAGGGCACATACACTATCACACACAATGGGCATTTTAGAGACACGGATTATCTTAACTGCTCGTCTTTGTACTGCGGGTGGAAATCGGCCACGCGGAGGAGCACGGGGCCAGCCCCTAACCTCAGAGAATCCATGCTGACGCTTGCACTACGTAACAATTATAATAACAATAATTCATGCTTCTCGCAGTACCCGCGGCTGTATTTTTGGATTATTCTTCTATTATAAATTAATATATTCAAAAAAAACAAATTTGGGGAAAATTTCTGCAGCTGGTAAATGAAAGCAAGCATATTTTAGCATAGTTTACCCCATGGATAATAAAACTAAAACATTAATTGAAATCATGTGGCTCGTGTAAATGTATTGTTTAAAAAATATTTATATGTTAATAATCCCCCAACACATTAGATTCGGTGTTTAATTGGAATGTTTTAGTTTAGCTTTATATGCTTTGTCGTTCTAGCTAATTCATAGAATACAGGACTTTTTAGAGTTAACAAAGCAAACATTGGAAAAACAAGTGTTATAATAACAAATGGCTTCTTACTGAAATGCTGACCATTTACATTTTTTTCCACAGTAATATAGTCACCGTGACCATCATTAATCTAACAAAAAATCTATTTATATAGACTACATATCTAGAGCGAGTCCACACAAAAGCCAAATAAAACAGAATGGTTGGGCTGTCTTGGAAGGCAGTTCAGATTCAATCAGACAGATCACCCCAAACCTGTGTGACAAGCCTTTGGCACAAAAGTCTTAATGTCACAGAGTCTGGCAACAGTAAGAGCAAGAGCAAGCGGCCACTATTGTAAGATAACGACACTCACAGCCCATGCAAAACCTGACACTATTATCATGTTCTACGCGGTTTCAACAGCTAAAATGTAACAAAGTAGTGAGAAAAGCATTTGTGGATGAGAAGTGAGCATTGAAAGGAAAACCTCAGCAGACATGAAAGGTGGAGGGAAAAGCAAAGGCAGTAATTGGGTGTCGGTGATACAGATAATAAGCAGTGAGTTTAAAGGAGAACAAAAGCCTATTAGCAATGTCCGTCTCCACGGCCGCGGCTTTTATAATCAAAGAGAAAAACTAAAATAAAGAAAAAAAAATATGCATTATTAACCACTCCGGTCTCAAAGTGCAAAATACTTCAGTTCACTTTAAATGTCTAAAAACACACCTACACAAAGGGACGGAGGCCGTGTTGTTTTCGCCTGCGCTCTTCTCCAGATTGCCCACATGTTCATTTTTTCAAGAGCACGCTGGGATGCAGAATTTCACGTGGCCGAATGACTCTCCCGGTTGCCGGGCTCAATTCGTGAGTTGCCTTTTGCGTTCTGCATGAAGTGCTAGAATGGGCATGTGACCTGGGAACATCACCTCTCAGGACGGTCGATGGCATACTGGGCAGAGGGGGGTTAATTACACACTACGCTCCAGAAGGTTTTATGGGTCTCTGTAGGCAATGCTACGAGTGATGCACTGAATTGCATTTGACCAAAACAGTGACACAACTGTCTCAGCCTGAATTTACCCATGTAATTTCCTCCTTAATGGCCCCAATGAGTTGAGGAACCCACAAACCTAAACATACAGAATTAGGAAACTATGTTTTGAGAGTGGAGAATGAGTTTTGCCTGCTTATCAAGAGTCAAACCTACCTGCTCTGACATAAGTCTAGCCACTCATCTAGGCAATGTAGCCAGCGATGATGCTGATTTTAGCAGGCTGTGTTACTACTGAAGAGGCGTTGAGGAATGACAAGACATGGCATTAATGCAAATGAGCAGCACCGGAGGGTTTGGTTAATCATAGCTGAGCTGAAAGAGAGTCTGGTGGGAGACCGAATTAAAACAACAACTGCTGAAACGTGGAACTGAGCCTTGATCCACTCAGCTCATCCGCTACTGTGCTCACAGGAAGTTTATGCCTTTTTTCCTCTCCCAGCAAACCTTCTTTGCGCTGACTTATGAATCTTGAACAGCTTTAGCTCAGTCCCCTGTACAAAATAGACGTCACACCTCAACAGACACAAACTCCAAAACAAATCCACAGCGTTGAAGTTATTCGATAATTTATTACTCCCTGCTCTCCAGGTTTACAGCTGCGGAAAAAATTAAGGGACCCCTCCGTATTTTTAAACAAATCTGCATTTTTAAAAAATCCTGGTTTAAGCCTTGTTACACTGCACGGCAGGCTGCTTCCGGGTTCAAGATTTCTAAGACAGCAGTACACAGGAACAAGGTGAAGCAGAAGACACTGGGAACAACCAGAAACCAGCCAGGTAGAGGGCGGAAGCAACGTTCTAATGACAGAGATGACAGTCAACTTATCCAACAGTTTCTCATGAATCAGAGAATGAAATCAAATGACCTTCAAAACGAATGGGAAATATTATGCGCAGATATGAAGTGGACAAATCATAACTGGCTCCTACAAGCAGGACTTGTCCCATAAAGCAAGGAAGAAGCCCTTTATTAATTAGAAACAGAGAAGAACCAGGCTGCATTTTGCAATAAAGGGTATATTATTTACAGATGCTCACCATTCGATTCAGTTCCTCGTTAGAAAAAATACAACTACGAAGATGCAGAATTACAGATCATAATCCAGGTGGCTGTTTTCTGCCTTATTAATAGTACAACCATTCAACTCAGGCTAACATAAATAAGATTTCTCAACAAAAGCTGACTCTGGCATAAATTAATATTAAACTCAATACAATAGGTCACCTTTTATATTTATTTATTTATTGCAACACAGATCATTGGTCGTATAGGTACTGTGACTTAATTGAAGCCCTATTACCAATTCAGGATAGAAGTTAACACAAAATTCTGTGTGAAAATGGGATTATTTGTGTTGGTTTTTGCATCAGAAGTGATCATTTTCTTTCATCATTTTGGCTCATTTTGGCTGTGAAATACGACATTTGTTTTTCTGGGATAGTGAGAATTGAATTATTCCATCAGGAAATGCTGACAGCTGATGATGGATCAATTCTGTGGTCACTGATAAGATCGACCTGAGGATTTTCATATTGCAAGGTATAGACACATGGCTCAAGGTTTTCAAGCCCTCGTTACCAACAAATACTGTACAACCAATACGAGCCGCACCTGAGGTACAATGTACTGAACGGGGATAATGTAGTAAATGCTGTCTCCGTCAGCTATGAGACTGCACTGATATGGAGAGTGACAGTATCCAGAATCCATGGCATGCTGTCTGTTTTAGGGGAAAAGCACACACCCAACAGCCTATTGTATGAGAACCCTTTGAAGATGATGCTGCATGCTAATTACATTTAGAGGAGGGGAGTCATTGACTGAAAGCCAGCATGTGCAGTAACACTCGGATGACATGACTGCTGGAAAATCGACCTAAAAAAGCCGGGAATGCAGTGATTCAGAGTCGCTTCTTTCTCCAACTTTGACTCTCAAGGGTGTGCATCATTTACTTCAGATCTCTAAAGTGCCACCTAACCATCTCCACCAAAAATGATTCATTTCTTGGCACATTTCACAACACCCTGACATTTTCCCAGGAAGCCCGAGGGCTCTGACGTTACCATGGCAATCAGAGAAAGTCAAGGATGCCACTCAACTCGACTAGCAAGCTGTACAGCATCCGACTCAAAATCCACACTCACTCCAACTTTCAGAATGAAGTTCAAACACGGCTTGTTCTGTTCCTCGGTGCTCTTCAGCGGCACAGACAGGCTAACAGCGGTTGCCAACCACGCAATCATCTCAGGTCAATCAGCCTCTATTTACGTGGCGCAGGACAGTACTGTACCAGACAGGTGCTGTGATCATCATAGTTATTACGCAGCTGCAAAATAAAAGCAATTAACTCAAAGTTTAAAAACCAAGTAGCCATTTTGTGATTTGTATAGTATGCAACACACAAAACTAAAATGATCAATAAGTTAATGAAGAGAAACAACGTAAGATTAATGAAGCAGACAGTCTCTCAATCTAAAGCCTGCTGTTGATAAACCAGTGAATAACCATCTGTTTTTCATACCCGCTCGTCCTAATCAGGTTCATGGGTATTCCAAGCCTATCCTGGAAGTACAGGCCGTACTGTAGGTGGGGATTAATCCATAATGGGGCACCAACCCATTGCAGGGCGCACACACCAGACTTACAGACAATTTCGTAACTCCATATCACCTTAGCTTGTTTTTGGACTGGAAGGTGAACAATGGAGAACCTGGACGAAACCCCATAGCAACATGGGGAGGCCATGTCAACTCCACACACCTAGGGCCATGGCAGAGATCTGAACCCCAGTCCCCGAGGTATATGCCCGCTGCTCCACCCCGCCAGTGAGTATGATGACCATTATTATATAAATATTTTCATTCTTCAAAAACTGTCTTGACTCTTGCAAGCAGACTGAAAATTTTCTTTATTTATGCTCCACAGCAGGGTATCTCAACCCAGTCCTCGGGAACCACCAGACGGTCCACGTTTTCGCTCTCTCACAATTCCCAGGAAATGTTCCTTCAAACTGGAGAATAGCAAGCAGGTGATAACATTACGGAGCGCAGCCTTACCAATGTAACTGAAAGATCAGTCTTGCTCTTTAAGTCAGACTGAGAATTTCTATGGTCTATCGCATTTCGCTGAACATTCAAACCAATTCGGACAATCACCATAAAAATATAACATAATGTCATTTTCCTGGCAATAACCCATCAGATATCGAAGAAGCCTTTGATAATTTACTTTGAGACCCCAAAAGGGAGACTAAGTGATATTTTCCATCAGACCGAAATATTATCTTACAGTTTCTATAGCAGTCTCTTGAAAAGGGCAGATTCCCTTGTATAGCAAATTACTTTATACAGAGTTTTTAGGGCTGCACTTCCTGGGATATGAATCTGAGAATATTTTTACCAATTTAGCTTTTCAGCAATCATCTAAATATTCACAAACACATGCAGAAGCTGTTCATGTTAAACTTCCGTATAATTATGGCAGCATTTGATTCCTGAGATTAATAAATTATTCCGCTGCGTCAGTAGCAGCTATACGCTGGTTCCTGAAGTCCAGAAAATTCAGCTCAAGTCCGAAGCTGCATTTGAATAAATTAGTAAATTCTGAAAAACAGATTTTACTGAATGAGTATCGAGGCACTTTTACCTCCTTAGGAGTAAAGTCGCAAGTGAGATAAATTTAATTTTATAACTGAATCATCTCACCCAGGATCATACTGATCACTTTCTGCAGGACTAGGCCAAATTCAGCAAGTCCTTCACTGAAGACTCTCAACTTTTAGAAAATTGGGGTCACCAGCTACATTAGTTAAATGGGCCATTACTATGATTTTCACTAACTGTAGCGATGGCCACAATTCAGGAAAAAGGATAATCAAAGCAGCTTTCATGAACATGTTTACAAAGTTCTTTGTTAGTGTTTTTAGATGTCAGCTGTTTTATTATGTAAAAGACCAGCCCACATCCCAGTCTCAAATGTACTTCAGAATGACATTTTGTACTGGATTTGATTGTGCGCAGGGTTTACTAAGGTTCATGGGGGAGCATAGCACCCTCAGATTAATAACATGCCCCCTCAGGTGGAAGGCAAACAACCCATGTGTCATGCCTCGGTCGTCCTACCCTCTCGTCGGCCACACCTCCTCATCTACCTCGTGTGGATTCCCCATGTTCACCAGCTGTTTCTTGTTGTTGTGATTAATCCTGTGTATTTCAGTTCGCGTTTGACTAAGTTTCCCCAGTCCTGTCATTGACGTTACGCGTATTTCGGATTGTGTCACCCCCTTAATAAATCCCTTTTCCGTATCGACGGCTTCCTTCGCCTGTTCCCTGTGCCGATCGTGACATACCTGTGTGGATCATACCCCCTCACTAATTTCAGATGCACGTAATGATTTTGTTCTGGAGACGGCACTGATTGTGAAGTCTGAGTAAAGGCGTCATTTTAGTCCATTTTCTGTTTTAGGAGATAAAGCAAACATAGACCTTCTTTGCCAGTCTTTTTGGAAGCGGGTATTCAAAACCATGCAATTACAACTGACGCCGTGTTAATTCCAGTAATGCCATTGTCACAATTCTGTAATTAAGCCTTTAAAATCCACTCAACACTCAAAATTATCTTCAGCCCTCTGGTTGGAAAATCTATGTACCCCCCCCCATCAGCAAAGCGTACCAAGATGGACTTATCAAAATGCATTTCTGGCTACAGGCCTGGAATGGATTTAGTCTTTTCAGGCACTGAGATACATTTTTATTCTGTCGCGATTGGGGCTCAAACACTTGTGAATCAAAAACCTTCCACAGCAGACCACAAACCTAGCTCTGCAGCCTTTATGGAGCTGTAGGCCCCCCCTATACATACACACACACACACACGCACACAGTAGATTCAGTGTTTTTTCAACATGGTGCACGCACCCACGCAGTCCCTTTATCTGTTTCACATACATAAACCATACAGAGTTTCTGCGCAAGACAGTGAAGGGATCAGATCATAGGGTCAGTGTTCAGCCTCCTGCTGTAGTTATGTGGTCCTACTTGGTTTATGCATCTTTGGTTCCAGAACCAGTTTTAAATGTGTTCAGCATACTACAGTCACGTTAGAATGGAATTAATAATTGTTACAGGACACAATGGAGATGTATTTCTGATACTTTGTGTTTGACAAATCATTTCTTTATAAATTAAAAATATTTTAGCTGGTGGTTATTTTAATTATTTGTTTACGTTTCGATTTATAGTTTTTCAAATCAGATTCATGGAAAATTGAACTTGTGTTTTCTCTGTGTTTTGCGCTGGTAGTGGACTGAGCCTCATCAATCCTGTCCTGATTCCCATCCCAGCTGTCCTTGGTATAATTTTTTCAGTCTCCTCTCATTTTCTTTGCAACAAACCTGGCACCCTTTGCAGACTGCACCACTGCCTCATACGGTAGGCTGTCTCCGTTAAATTGCAGAGCTCCTACGACCCTGAACAGGGTAAGTAGCTGATAGACTAAACGACTGGCCCTAAAACCGTGCCATGAAATCTATAAAACTACTATTTTTCCATTAAATGTCATCTTCTGTAGTAGCAAGCCACTTTATTTCTTAAGACCCTGCACTTTAATGTTGAACTGAATTAAGAACCAGATTATCAGAGTCTTTGATGTAATTGTAGGAAATGATCGATGGTTTATGTCCTTCTACATTATTGGTTGCTACACCCAGTATCGCGCTCCCAGTTTTCAGTAAATCTCTTAATGCTTTTAAAACAAAGACTGTCCAACTAAAGAACAAATAAAGCATACCACCCAGGCGTTTCCGTCAACAATTTATCAACACGTAAACTAAGGCAGAATGTATGCGCAAAATACACACAGTCCAGTACAGGCATCAGTACATTAATTTGCGTGTCTCTCAACAATTAAAGTACCCAATGACATTAAAAACAGCACCGGTACTGTATGTAGGCCTATGGTACTTAAAAATGTCAGGCCTGTTATCAGCGGCGATTATTCTCCAGATCATTCACCTTACATGTACCCCAGACTAACTTACCAGGTACTTATCCGGCTAAATAAGAAATCCTGCTTTGTGATGGTGGCCTATGTTTTATCCTACCTCATGCAATGTATTTTCGATTCAGCAATAAACATTGCCTTTTTAAAAAGAAAATGTATATACAAGCCCTTAACGGCTAATCCTTATAGCAACAGTCACAAAAGATATATGACCTTCCATGAAGCCAGACAGTGTGGTGTACCATTGATTAGTGCCGTTAGGAAGTGCATTTTATAATTAGCGACCACACAGGCGGTATTCTTGTTTGTCAGGGTAATCGCTTTGATGGTGTTATTGTTGTAATCCTTTGCATGTATATTCAAAACTGTTTTATATATTTATTTTATACAGCTGCGGTGATTCCTTTGTATTACCACGACAATGAGTGCTGAGAGAATAAATGGACACCTTACACAGGAGGTGATCTGCAAAATCGGCAACACGTGCATAACAAACCAATTGTAATTTAATTTAATTCTTGCAAAGATGTTTTCAACGCCGTATGTAAAACGTAGACCTATACGTCTAGTTTAATCGCTGTTGTGTCTGCACTGCTTTTATACAGCATTATGTCGGCCTGTATTAAAAGCATACTTGAGTGTGACTAAGGCACTAAAATTATGTATTGGTGATTTTTTTTTTTTCATTTTTAAAAGTTGAAATTGAAGAATCGTTGTAAATATGGTTCCTTTATTATACGAAGTACTTACATTTTAGAGGTTAAACGTCTGCATCTTTAGTTTCCGCACAATATTTACTGCTCGCGTTCAAGTATTACTAATACTTCTTAACTTTTCACTAAGAAAATGTCTCTTCGCAAAATAAAGGGAACAATTAGCATATCCGACCACAAGGTGGCAGTAAATATCACTGAATCGTTTTAATTGTGAGCAAGGGACTACGCAGTTAGCAAAATCCACGCGAATGTCACGCGCTCGTGGACAAAAGAAACGCACAGCACGTTCCAGTATAGCTTTGCAGAATGTGTTTTTTTCGGCTTATTGTATAGCAACGAAGAAGATAATGTATAAAGAAGTGGATAGACATCAACCAAAAATCTAGTTTTTGTTGTTCTCCAGGTGTATGGAATTTTATAAATCACTAAACGATTTGAATGCGTTTTAACTATACATCACAAACACCATAACTGAATTCGCCAGAGCCCTTCTTAAAAAGAATCCTTTACCAAATTTCAAGTGAGGCAAGGTCGTACTTGGTGTTAAGTTCCTACTATAACTGTAGTAGAGCACCTACCATAGTGATCTGGTTAAGTATTTCATTATACTACATACACTACAAGACACAAACTAAATCAATTAGAATTACATTAAACATGCATAAGGTGACCAGACAATCCATGTGAGGGAGGCATAGGAGCCAGGACAGGAATTGTAAATTACCATTTCAATTAACAGGACCTGGATTCCACTTGAGTTATTGCTGTGTGCTGATTGGTCAGTCTCATGTGTCACTAATGGTAATATGAAACAGCTGAGCACAGGAGCCTTTTACTTTGAAAGTAGTTTGTAAAACCCGAAGTAGCTCAACGTGTCCTCTCTGACATGGATTATCTGCTCACCCTAAATATGCACGTATGTTACGAATGGTACATATTACTATAATAAGATTCACCTTCCAAGGTCTGACTGCACAAACCTAGAAGCTGACAGATTCTGTGATCTTGCCTGCTGAAAAGAAACCCGAAGGAAGAATTAGTTTCCAGTGTTATGCTGATGATACCCAATTATATATCTCAACCAAACCAGATGAAATACCCAAGTTGTCTAGACTAACGGAGTGTGTCCAGGACATAAAAGATTGGATGACCAATAACTTTCTTTTACTTAATTCAGATAAGACGGAGATATTACTCATCGGCCCAAAAACCAGCTCACAACAGCTCTCCCAATTCAGCCTCCGTTTAGAAGGATGTACTGTTCCTACCAGCTCGACAGTGAAAAACCTGGGCGTAATATTAGACAG
>JAABNX020033242.1:0-16570 GCA_015163995.2 Mormyrus lacerda | reverse complement strand
AAAATCAATCAGAAAAGCCTATCTGAGGTAACTTGGGAGAGCACGCTCAGTGACGGGCTGCTGTTCCAGTGCACGCAGTGCACATAATGCACGCAGTGCACATAATGCACGCAATGCACATAATGCACGCAGTGCACATAATGCATGCAGTGCACATAATGCACATGACCTCATGCTCCTGTTCAGGAATGAGCAAGGTCCTGTTTGGCACTATGCTGACTGAACAGAAATAACCTCTCAATAATCACCCAAGCTATGCATGCAATGCTTTCTTTCAACAATAGTGAGACATGAGCAGCCGGGGATTCATATTTCCTAATTGTATTCCATGGACTTCAGGGAATACATATGGTTAGGGGGCATTGTATGGTTCAGCAGGCCTCTGTGCCTGTGACCAGAAGGTTGCCAATTCAAGCCTGGCTTCAGCAGAATAACCACATGTCTGTAGGCCCCTGAGCAAGGCCCTCAACCCCCAGCTCCCGGGCTGTTAGGGAAGCTACTGAGGCATAAAATCTACAGGCACCATAGGGAGAAGAGCTTCCTTACATGTTATATAAAATAGACAAGCTATAAGCTACTTATGATTAAAAATAGCTAAGCTACAGCCAAGCTACTGTTTTTATCTAGTAATTAGCCATATGCCAAGCTACAGTGAAAAAGAAGCTAACTACGTCGAAATTACCATCCACCCGGTAATATTTCTGCTGTAGGGTACTCTTAAAGCACATTAATTAAAAACGTGTAACGTGGTGTTAAAAGTAATATGAGAATGTACATTTTTTAACAAAAGTAAATTCAAATCGTAAAAAGTTTTCAAAAAAGTTTCTTTGTTTGGTGTAAACCAAGAATACTTCACAATTGCTGTGTGAAAATTAGCAGGGTTACAACAAAAAAAAGATTTTGGTAATCTGTCCGAGAACCAAAGTGCTCCTATGCATTTTAATAAAAGTATCTAAAATATTGTTTGAAGTATTTTTCAAACCTTTACCATCCATCCGCAGAGATTGAAGTGAAAACACCAGTTAAAAACACATGGTGGTTGAAAATACCTGTCTTTGTAAAGAGAGAAAAATACAGGTCACCTTCAACCGCAATCTGTTCCGACTGACCAGTTGTAAGTCGGCCCTTGAATTATATGCAAATATGATGATATAGTATATGTCACGCCCAGCTTGTACGATCCTCGTGTGTGCCACGTCCCTCGTTACCTCATGTGATTGCCTGATTCTTCTCACCTGTTGCTTGTTGAATTCAGCCTGTCGTATGTATTTAGTCCGCGTCCCAGTCAGTAGTGTCAGATCTGTCATTTATGTTAGTCGTGGTTAGTGGATGTCTGCCCTATCTGTTCCCTTAATAAACCCCCTTTTTTACCCGTCTGTCCGGCTGCTATCACCTCCTTATCTGTTCACCTGCTTCACGCATATGACAGTATACTGCATAATAAAATTATATAATTTTAAAGTCATTTTGTTTGGTATTTTTCCACCTTTTTAATCACCATTTTCTTTGTTCACTGTTATAACCTTTTTTCACCATATAAGCTGCTCAGATACAAACGGATATGAATATATGCAGCACTGTGAGCGCTGTGAACAGTAGCCTGAGCACAAGATGCTAGCACTGCTGCCAGTTGGGGCAGAAGATGTCGTACACTTACACTCACTAACACTCGTGCTGCCAGACGCGGCCCAGTAGTGGCCAAATATTTATGGTCTCAGAACGGTTGTGCGGTTGATCAGTCATAATTTGCATAGCTCGTACGTCAATGGCAATCTGTAGTATTTTTTAAGAATGTAATATTTTGTCATTTTGCTACATTGCTATTTGCAAAGAAAATAGTTACAGCTGCGCTACTGATAAGCTACTGAAAAAAACAAGTAAGTTAGTAGTGTCAATAATTGTAGTTGGCTATTTTGTAACACTGCTCTCTGCGTGCCGCAAATTGGCTGCCCCCTTGCTGTCACCTGAGGCTGTGCTGTGCATGAAGAGCAAGATGGGGCAAAGCAAAAAAAGATAATTTCCCTATGGTGATTAATAAAACATCTCTATTCTACTATTTAGCGCAGGTCCACCACAGACACTTTAGTATGTACAGTGATAACTTAAAAATCACTGATAGATGTTTTTCAAATTTTGCACTGGCATTGCAGGTGTGAGGCACTAAACCTGATTAAATTTTGACACACATCATCTCAAAACTGAAGCGAGGCCGAACCACATATTGATAGCAAAAAAGGCAATTTTGACACTTATTCCAATTAAGACGATTAAAACTCAAAAACCATTTGATGGATTGTAGTCAAACTTTGTAGAGGCATTGTATAAGTGCCACACTGGAGATGGTTATATTTGGAGGCAGTTTACCCCAAAAATGAAGTGGCGGCATTGCGTGGCAGCAAAAGAAGGAAACAGCAGCTGTAGAAGACACTTGGACTTGTGAGCACAGTAACTCTAAAAGTATTGCATGTGACTTTGCAGGTGGCAAACTGCAGGTGGTAAAATTTTGAGACAGACTGCCAAAATTGAAGCTATAGTGCTTAGTAACAGCAAAGAGAAGGATGAGATGATTAGAAGCTTATCTTTATGAACAGGATCAATTTATTTGTTTTTATTACTATTCTGACCTTGTATGGACTATTCTTTCGGTCGCCCTCAAGGAGAGACTTATACATTTTTAATATAATTCTATAAATGCCATCAAAAAACAAAAAATTCAAGAAACCTTGTATTTTGTTTGGTTACTTGTGGTTAAGGATAAACTGTGTAGGGGTTAAGGTTGCTATTTTTGGGATAAGGGTTTTTCCTACAGATATAAATGAATGGACAGTTGCTACTAAGATATGAATACAAATGTGTGTGTGTGTACTGTATATGTGTGTGTCTGAAAAGGAGAGCAATTAACCACATTTAACCATTCAGAACGTGGGTATAGCCATCAGGCAAGATATTGCCGTCAATATTCCTTGTTCTTCTATGGGCAAGTTCTTTTGGATTGTCACCAATTCCTTCTATTATTATTGATACTTTATTAATAATTGTGGGGAAATTCTCTTTACGCCACCCTCATCTTGCTCTCTAGGTGAAGGACAGCCACCCATAGCAGTGCCCAATTAGCTGAGGGTTAGGGGCCTTGCTTAAGAACCTGCAGATGTGCTAGGGCTGGGCTTGCACCAGCAACCTTCTGAGCAGAGGCACAGAGGCTTGTAAATGTATTTTATTGTGCAATTAAAAGTGTTATGGGAGTTGCCTTCGGCAACATATACATTAATTTAAAATTTGAAACCAGGATAAATACAGCCCATAGATGGCCATTGATGCTGTGCTTCACTGGAAGTCTATGGAAGATTTATGTATGCCTCGTCTAAATGGAGAATAGACAAACGTTTATTGGTTAATTTGCTCCAATTACGTGTTTTTGGAGCTTCCCTGAACACCATGCTTCTCTGGGAGAGCTTCATATCTGTCCAATCAACGTAGCCTAAGCAATTGGACAGATTAGACTTACAGTCAGATATTTCAGACCAACCAGAAAGGCTTCTCTGCATGGTGATTGGGAGGCATCTCAACAAGACAAGGTAAACTACCAATAATTTTATTGACGTAGGCAGTGTTGGCTTGCAGTATTTATTGATTCCCATGCAGGGGCACAGTAGCATTTTGTTGAATCCCAAAGTGACAGCTTGTTTCATAGGACATTTTTCATCATTGGCATTTTGAAATATTGTTAACAAAGTCATTATCATTGAGATTTGAGATTAATTATTTGTTTAATTTACAGTAATAGTTCGGTGATTTTTAGTAGAGTAGTTTGGTAGTTGATCGCAGACTTAGCGTATGAGTTCAAAATGATCAAATCCTTTCTGCAAGAGCCATGCTGGTATGGAAGGGTAACAGATAACAAAAAGGCCTTTTTTGGTCATACTGTTAATTGCTGACACTGTGCTTCCCCCTTTTAAAAATCACCATTCGCCACTGGCATCGGCATTCTCTTTCTACTCTTTTTAGGTGTTGTTTTGAAATCACATTTTTTAACACTGCTATCCGCTAGAAATTTCTCCAAGTATATTAGCATTAGCTGAGCCACTTTCCCTAAGGCACTAGTCATAACAGTTTGATGAATTCAGTACATAGTCCCTGTCAGTTTTACTCATTGTAGTTATTTTAATTTGTTGAGTCACATACTTTGTATAGACATATAATGTGCTCACACTATTTTTAATATTTCTGAAGACTGCAATTTCAAAATAGATCCATCCCCACCTCAACTCCTCCCCCCCAGTACTGTTTTTTTTCCTCCCCCACACCCACAATTCCTTTGCATCCCACAATTTTAATAACTTTGGTATATTCCATTAATGTATCTGTTACAGTTCTTACTCTTATGTCACAGAAAATTTTGGTCCTAGTGCAAAAGAGAAATAAGTCAAATATAAAAATTTAAAAATATAAAAACTTTAAATATGCATTGCAGTAACAATGCAAAGCTTGTGGGTTGAAATCCCAGTGAGCGTACACAAATTGTAGCTGTACCCTCTACTGTCTTTTTTGGTAAATTGTTAGTTAAATGTGAGTTAAATGTATGTTGTGCACACAGGAAAAGAATATCTGTGACCCCTCCAGGGCTCTGTATAAAGCATTAATGCATCAGTTACGGTTCTTACTGTTATGTCACAGAAAATGTTGGTCATAGTGCAAAATATATTTGGACTATATAAATATTTAAACAAATAAATAAATATACATGGCATTTTCAGACTTGGACATTGAAAGGAGTGTAAGTAACTACCTAATTGGTGGGGAAAGATTTTGTAAATTGTCATATAAATGAGATGCATGATATATGAATAAGTAAGATCAACATATCGCAAGGACTCATATCATTCAGATAAAAACACATTTGTTAACTCTTACGTTTCCCAATGATCCATCCAGTACTTCTAGAAACTGTACAAATTGGCGAGTCTGTGAGCAGTATGGATTAGATGTCCAGGGAAAACAATGCTGTCATTTCTGACAGTACCAAATCCAGTTATAAATGAACTGGGTGGGAAACAGGGGTGGACAAAACTGGAACCTCAACCTGTGGCAATGTGGTTACAATCAGGCCACAGGAGGAAAAATGCTATGAATTATTTATTTGCTTTCAGTTCTCCAGTGAAATGTGCACTATAGCCAATGAAATATATGCAAATGGTTTCAAGATGGTTTCCTCCAACCTTCAACCCGTGTGAGGGGGAGATGATATTAAGAGTCCTATACAGCCGGTGGAGAGCCGGACGCAGATACAGATATTTACTGAGCCTAGAAGAGTTCATCAGTGCATTCCACCCGAACACAGAAGTAGCCAATGTGACAACTAGAGCTATATCTGGCTGCGTTGCAGGGCTGTACTTGGCACTGGAGCACCAGGAGGATACAGCCGACGAGCAAGCGTGACACTGCCAAAGCCGTTTATTCACAGGTTCAAGAGGGCGATGGATTTCTAGGAGAAGTGCCTGCTTCTGCTCCTTTTCCATTTTGGTGGAGCGCCCCTTTAACAGTCATATCTGTTAAAGATACAGAGGCTGATTGCATAAACGCCTCTCCTCTGTGTGAATGAGACACGATGCCAGGCAGAGCGGGCCACTCTTATTCGGAACGCATTCAAACTGAGAGGCCCTTCGACACGCACCCTTCCAGCAGGTGTGAAGGCATATACAGAGCACAAGTTCTCCTAGAACGGTGCACCCCTGCGCTATCTCACCATTAAAAAAGGATTAAAAAAACACCCCTAACAGACACATGCAGTCACTCATGAACACATTGCAGGCCAAGAGACCGAAACATGTTTGCACGCCTACGCACATGTGGGCAGGCGTGGCGAACAAGTGTTCGGACACAAATGCAGCCCGAGTGTGTTAATATTCCAAACAGCCACAGGATGACCTAGGACCAAAAAAGATCCCCTTTAGCTGCACTTCTCTTTTTCACTCCAGAAAACATACCAGGCATGGAGAATAACATATCCACACATAGACACATAAAGCTCCCTGATCAGACTATTGTACTGCAATACACTCCATCAGTCAAATTTTAAAATATAAAGTGCATTTATCAATATTCAAGTGGTACAATATATGTATTTATTTAAAATAATTTTAAATCAAAAACATTGTGTGCTGCCTGAGTATTATTTAAAAGGCATAATCATTTGTATGATCCATCAAAGTGTTAAGTTTTTGCTCATTCAAATGTACGTGTGTGTGTGTGTGTGTGTGTGTGTGTGTGTGTGTGTGTGTCTGAGCGTAAGCATGCAGCCTCTATGGTCAGCAGTATGCTGTTATTTCAGACATGGAGAAAAGCTTGAAAACAGACTCCAGCACACAAACCTTCCAATTAGCTTAATGAAATCCAAATCGGGAACTTACTGTAAGACATTATCCAGATCAGGTGACCATTCCTTACTGTTTAGTCCTTAAAGTCCTTAAAGCCTCTTAGGACACGTCAGCTGCCTTTGTAAGACAGCATTAACTACACTGCAAATGAAGACCAGTCTGAGAAATCTTTTTTTCATATGCAGTATATTTAGGTCAATCATATGTGTAGTTCAAAATATCCTCCACTTCTGCAGAAAATCATCAGCTTTCAATCATCAGCTGATACCTTATTCGTATGTAGAACAGATATGACTAGGTTTTTTTTTACTATGCTAATGAGAAGGAACCACCATGTTTTTTTCCAGTACGCTGGGAAGACATCATGAGAAAAATGAGTGTGGTGACCTTAACACCCCGCAGAGAGGAGACTCTGCCCTTTCACCAGCGATTTATAACATCTACATGGCATCGATGACAAAGCAAAGAAAACACAAGCGAAAGAACAGAGTTGTCATGTCGGGGAACCCAGAAGGCTAAACGACGCTTAAGATACCGTGACGTTTAGACCAACCTGACTGCAACTTCGGCTGAAAACTCTAAAATGCATCACAAAAATAATACTGGATTACAACATCTTATTAGGCACAGGCAATAATGCCGTGCACCAGAGCCGGCAGTTTGATGTATTCAGCTGAATGAAGTGCAATCGCTTCAGCATAGGAGTGCTCATTATATATTGAGAACCACCTTAAATAGAAGCTTTCTTGTATCCACAGCTCTCTAGTTCACAAAAGGGCATCATGTAAGTCAATACAGCCTGTGATTATGGGCTCTAGTGAACATAATCAATCCCAAGAAAACTAAAAAGTTAAAACGGTTGATTTTACTTGGCAGCTGCCATTTTCTCAGCACAAAAAAGAAACAACGTGAAAGTTTGAAGCATGCAGACTTAATAAAGCCAACGGAAGACGTTTGCTTTTAAGAGAGCTTAGCATTGGTCTTGGAGTGCTGATAACAGATACACGTCCCCATAGTTTTCATAGCTCTGTGCTATAGCATATAACGGCGATGCTGTTTTTTAATTCCGGTTATGATGAGTAAACCATTAGATAACTTGCATTCTGGAGCACATTCAACCTACAGCAAAGCCCCTGGGCTCTCTGGCTGTCAGTGGCACCAGAAGCAGTGCAGAGCTGTGTCCGTACCTGGAATGGGGTCTGGCTGTTGAAGTTCTTGACCTCCTTGTTGGCTCCACGGACGAGCAGGACTCTGGCACAGTTGTCCTGGTTCAGGGAAGGGTGGGGAAGAAGGGCAGGATGAAAGAAAGAAAGAAGGAAAGATGTGAGCATGAGGCTTTTCCCGCCTCTCTCGGTGACAGCGGAGCATCCATGGTTCCGGTGCTGTCCCCAAGCCCCCTCAACCAGAGCACGCCCCCACACCCCTGCGTCTCCTGTGGAGGGGGGGGAGGGGGGCAGCATCCCAACTCTGAATGAGCGACCCATTCATGCCCAAAGTGGGTCAAAGTCTAAGAAAGTGTCCCCCAGCCCAGGCAGTACACCGCAGCCCCGAGGTCCTCACCACGCACAGGCGGGGGGTGACACCTTCACCCCCGTGGCCCCTGTGCACGTGCGGCACGGCAGGCTGGTGGAGAGCCGGACGCAGAAGCTACGTGCAGTAAAACAGGGTGAACATCTACCGCTGTCGCTGTCAAGAGAGCCCACTTTGGGAAGCTGGATTCGGCAGCCCGCCCACAGAAAATTCACCGCGCAGGCACACACCACACACACACACACACACATACTTTGCAAACACACGCGTGCGCGAACACACAGTCACATGTCAGCCAAGTCCTTCCTCTGCTACTATAGCAGCTCACTCCTTCGCTCCATGAACAACTGCCATCTCTTCTGCCTGGAACTCAGGTCCGCATTTCAGTAGCTATCTAAAAATGACTCCAGAATATTCAGTGGGAGTTTAATCTGCAACGGGTAAATGCAACGGCTTATATAATCAGAAAGTTGATTTTTCAAACAAAAATACACATTTTAACGCCGCAAGAAATCCAACTAGTGTGTAAATTCATCAATATCTCACTTGCAACAGAAATTAATGTTATTGATCATCAAAATGATTACATTGAAGGTCACTCCATCTCTCAATGATATCACCTGTCACACAAAAACCTAAAAAAGAAAACAGAATAGGGACTACTAATTTCAAGTGGCATAAAAAGTCACAGGAATAATCAAATGATTTCCCAACAGGAAAGATGATAGATGATCAGCAGGCTTAACTTAGCTCATTAATTAACCAAAACTACAAAGTAAGCGCAATCAGAAAACACAGAAGTAGAATCTGATCGATGGCCTCTGCCAGGTACTGTGGTGATTAGCAGGACTGTAATAATATTAATGACCTGGAAAATAAACTGTGGCCATTTAAAGGGTTAGGATTTAACTATTTATGGTTTTACAGTTGATTCACATTCATTTTCACATGACTTAGAAACCTTTAATACTTTAAAGAATGTGGGATGGAGCACCGACCGTATCCTGACTCTTCAATTATTTCCCATGGTGAACCTTAATTATTTCATGCGGTTGTCTGGAAGAATCAGCATGAAAGTAGCTGTCGAGGAGCAGGAGACCTGCCTGCGTCTGCATGGCATGTGCATGAATACATTGCAGATAATGGGGGAAAGCTGCAGTCCCTGCATAATGCCTGCTAGAGAAACAATGAAGTTATCCTTTCAATTATTCAGGTCTCTGGTATTAGCCTGGTATTATTAACTTAAGACACTATAGCACTACCGAAAATGGCACTGGGTGTTTCAGAGAACGCAAAGGTTTTGTAATGGGCTGGCCTGCATGTTTTAATCAATTAATTAAATCATGCAAATGTTTCTGCACTTGGACCAACATCTTGTTTTAACACACTTCTTAATATATAACATGGGGAATGAAAAGCATAGTGTCTTCTAAGGGAGGCTGGGAATTAGGTGCTGCAGCATGTGACCTGTGGAAAGCACTGCCACTATTTAGGTACTGTGTACCAATAGTTCAGCACCAGAGCCTGAAAGATGTACAATCCATTTCAGCTTTTATGCTCCAGTTAAAACCATATCTATTTCAGGAATGTTATAATACAACATCCGGTAGGTAAGGTTGTGCTTGTTTTTACTTTTGATGTTCTACTTCTTCTTCTTATTATTATTATTTTTATTAAATGGACAGCTTCTTTTGCATTCTATACTGCAACAGTAAGAAAAACAAGCTCTCCAAAATGTATCATCAAATCATTTTGGTGTTATTCTATAGATTTACTTTTCAGTTTCAATTGTTGTGCAATAACAGCTCCCCCTAAATGATTACATCTTTTAAAAGGATGAATCTCAGTCAAACCTGATTTCACTAACTGATGCAGCCTGACAGAGGCCTAACTGTGACGATACGCCTAAAGTGCAGGGCTAAAAACGACTGTCATGTCAGGTGATTATGTAACACCGCTTCCTAATCCACCAATGCTGAGAACTGCTTCTTCACACGGTACAGCATTGATACCCTTTTAGAGGCCACTGAAGCCAAAATGAAGAAGAAAAAATAGACTCACGATGCCTTGAAAAGCAGTAAGTGTTGTTTATTGATCCAAGAACACTGTAGTGTTAATTAGACTATGTATGTGATGGGCATTGGGGACTTTCTGCACTTCCCAATGATGGAGAGGCAGAGACTCCACATCGGTGAGTTTGGCATACAAGAGTGCAGCACAGTGTGGTGGTGGGCAGCCTTTTGTCCTGGCGTGTGGGTCTGATTCCCACCTCTGCTCTGTACGTAGCTACCATGTTCCCCCTCACATTCCTGGTTTACTCATGGTGACCTTAGGTGTGTGTATTTGCTCTGGGAATGCAGGGAAAGGCTCCTATCTGACTATGACTCTCCAATGGATAATGGTGAAAACAGGATTGGTAGATGGATGCACAAGAGTTAACAAGTTATGAATCATGAAATGCAGGTATATACCCTCTATACTAAAATGACCATATTATTATTTTTTTGATATCAAATTAATGTGTTTTTTAGGCAAGTGGTTTCAAAATACTTACACAAACACTGAAGAGTCCGGCCTTCTCTACATTCATGTCACACATTTTTTAAAAAAACCTTCACATTAAATCTGACCTTAAGTCTTCTGAAAATGTAATCTGTTGATATATCAAGATGAACCAGGTTACAACAGAAGATACACTCGTGCACCAGGGTACCTTTCAGAGCTCCTTGTTACAGCAGAGGTCCGCCACCCTCTACAGCAGTGTCTCCAAATTCAGTCCTTGGGGACCCACAGACAGTCCACGTTTTTGCTCCCTCCCAGCTCCCGTGAGGGAGCAAAAATGTGGACTGCTGGTAGGGAGTTGGGAGGGAGCAAAATCATGGACCAATTGTGGGTCCCTGAGGACTGAATTGAGAAACACTGCTCTATATCACATGGATCCCAGCCACCTTAGTGAGGCGCAATTAAACACCTTCTTTTTGTAGTTGTCAATTCAACTCCATTACTCCACCCTTACATACTGTATGTCATCAGTGTAACTCTTGCCTTTACACATATTTATCTTTGAACAAATCCTCAGCTGAACCTTTCAGCGAAGCGACATTCCTGGGCTCTCACCTGCTAAGACGAATGCCAGGCAACTGCGAAAAATAGGACGAGACTAACTATACACACAAGTCGCCTCAACTGGATGGAAATAGCACAGCCTGAGAACTGAGGAAAGCTTCTTGGTTTCAGGGGCTCAGAACCACCGTCTACTCGCGCACTGCTCCAAGCTCTGGCTGTTTTATTGGCAGACATGTCTTTATGAACCCTTGACACTAATGATTTGTAAGATTATTTAAGAAGTCTTTGCAGAATGCAAAGTGACACAGAACGTCTTGGCATGATTGATCAGGTGGTCTGTGACTAGTTTGGTCTTTTACAATGGCATGCCGTTCACAATGCTTAGAACATTTTGCATTTAAGATGAAAAAAACAGTCCGATTTTCACTCAATCAATGACACTAAATACGACTCTTCATCAAAGCTTCAGAAGGTGATCATATATCACCAGTAGACCTCTTTTTCGTTTTACTATCAACTGACCACCAACCAGGTGGTAATTGGCTAAATATTTATTTGATACAGGAGGCCATACCATTCCCGTGCTGGCAGGACAAAGACCTGTCTAATTATTAAAGTTTGGCAGAGCCCCGGGCTGCATGGGGATGCGAGGTGGGACAGCATGAAGCTGCCACCCACGGAAGGCAGTGAGGCCGCTGCCCACGCAGCCTGCCGGGAACGTGCGAAGGAGACGTGCAGACAATGGGCAGGAAGTGCCTACCGATCTGGCATCACCTCAAAACACGCCTGCCAAGGTCTTTAAATACACATGTGCAGCAGGCAGGGCTCCCTCACCTCCTTCCTTCACATTTATTTACTTAGCAAATGCTTGTACAGTTGAGAAAGCATATAGGTCATATAGCACCCGGAGCAATCGTGGTCAAAGGTCCAATAGAGAAATCAAGAGTCCAACAGAGAAATCACAAGCTGATAAACAGGGACTTGAACCAGCAACCTTCCGATCACAGGCCCAGCATCCCAACCCACAGGGCCACATATTGCCCTTCAGGAGCATGAGATAAAAGCACATGAAAATGAAATTATTTCTGGTCCATCATTGTTAATCAGTTCCCACACTTATAAAGCACAAAGCCAGGTGAAGATGTCCAGTGACACGGTGGCAGTCCCTAAAACAGAACCATCATCCCCCTGGATGTGTTTCCGGTGCGAAGCCACATGCCATCCAGCTCAGCGCACGGCATGGTGTGAGTGAGTATGCAGTGCAGAGCCTCACCTGGTTGTAAAGAGCACAGATGTGCAGGGCTGTATTGCCGGAGGCATTCTGGGCGCTCATATCAGCCCCGTAGAACAGCAGATGCTCCAGGTGCTGGACATGTCCATACCGGCAGGCCTATATCCCACAGAGAAGAAACCAACAGTGACTAGCAGCGGACACACACACCTGCACGCAAACACCTGCACGCACACACACATACACCCACACAGGCACGTGAACACCCACATGCACACACACACACACACACACACACACTAGGTATGTATATCTTTGTAGGGCCTCTATTTAATTTCTATGGCCATAACTATAGTCCAACTATGACAACCTTAACCCCTACTCAACCCTAACATTATCCGTAAGTAACCTAGCAAAATACATGGCATTTTTAGTTGTTTGATTGCATTCACAGATTTTAATAAAATTGAGGTTATCCTTGTAGGCACCTTAAAATATTTCCAGTTATTGTCATATTGTGTGGAAATCTAGTCCCCACAGTGTAATAAGTACAATAATGCACGCACACACATTACATTCATGACTGTTACTCAAATACAATGGCTTAGCCAGAGACAGGTGCATAACCTTTGTAAGTACAGTGCCGTTTCCTAGGTAACAGCACTGATGCATCGTAATCTCTCATTAACAAGCAGCATCCTACAAATGTAGTTTTCAAATGTGTATAGCTATAATAAACGAGAGCACACATTAAAGCAGTCCATGTTACTTCCCTATTTCAGATCATTAGGTGATGGTGATTCTCAAAAGAGGCTCTATCAACATCTATAACCACACAATGAAGCTCCGTATAATCGCTGCATATGATCCAATACTGACCCATTCGTCCCGCATTCCACCCACTCAGTAGCTCTCAGACTCTCAGGTACTTGAGCCGCAATTGATTTTATTTAAAGGTGAGCGAATAAAAATACAGTTCAAACCACTCAGACTACAGACATGCGCTGCAAGCTTATGCTGTATCATCATATCTTGCAATTCAAGCTGTTTCGATGGCATTTTGTTACTCTAAGAAAAAGCAAAGGTTGTAAAAAGGACAGAGGGACAGAGGGAAGTGTGTTTCATCAATAATTAAGTGGTCTCACAGTAGATAGTGAAGCATTCACACATCTCTATCGTTCATCATGAGAAAAGGTTCCCAAAATAATCCTTTCTTCATAAATGTTGGTTGTGTTGTACGAAAAGACAGTTATAGTTTATTTACAGGTGGCTTGACAGCAGCCAGGTTAACATTTATCTGAAGGAGGCAAACAAACACTATGTAAATGAACACCTGGTCTACCACACTGTCCTCCGCAGGTAAAATGAACAATACTGTAGTACCTACACATGGCCACAAGATGTCAGGATACCTTCATCATTCTATGGCAGGACTTTATCTACTGTAACTACTTGGTGCACAGCATTCAGAACTCAGAAATGCTGACAATTTACTGTTGTGCAGCTGAAAATAATCATTATGAACCATGCATAAATTGCTACTTTAAATTAAGGAAATGGACATGAAATATCAAGAGACAAGTATGTTTTTTTCATATTTGATAAAAACATAATAGTGGAATAATACATTAGAGAAATAATGGCAGAGACACAAATATTTTATAAAAAAATCAGTAGAAAAACAAATATACAGCTGATATCAATAAGAGGAAATTGGCCATGTAAGAACCTCTGGATGCTGAAAATACAGGCTGATTACAATCACTCACAATGCCCACTATTATTCATTGAATACAAACATAAACTTTGCACAATCAAATAAACCTTCATGGATCTTAAATTTACAAGTACTAACAGTGCACAGTGAAAAATTATAGTGTTGCTTCTCTTTCGTGGTCCATGGAACACCTCGACTGTAGATACTCTTAATGCAAACACAAATAAAGACCTTTACAGACATTCTTCTCTTTAAGACCCTCAGCTGTGCTCCAACTAGGCCAATGAGATCCCCTTACAGTGGGCATCGTGGATTTTACAGCAGGACACTGCATGCCAAGTTCCATGGAAAGAGCAGGATGGGCCCAGGGAAAGGTATTACATGGGAAAATGTTCACAAAGCAGTTTGTCTTTGTTTATAGGAAGCAGACAAACAACAGGCAGTGGGACTTCCAGACTGTGCGCAGAGAATTATCTGGGCAGTAAAAGGGAGGGCTTTCTGTCTAATAGGGTGGATATCCACCCAGAAAAAGCCAGTAGTGGGTGTGTGTGTGCGTGTCTGTGCGTGCGTGTATGTGTGCATGTGTGTGTTTGGGGGGGATTTATCTCTTGAGTGGTAGCTGGCATTCCTGTGAGGACCCAGTGCAGAGGAAAGGGCGGGTGACCTTCCTGTAAGACACATTTACAGATAATAGGGGGATGCATCTCCGTTCCTGAGAATGGGAATGTTCTCAGTGAAGAGCAGCAAACACACGGGTGGGGTGCCATGGCCAGCTGAGCCCACCCTTCCACACCGCCTCAGGAAATGAACCCCTGGCTATTTGCTAGCCAGCCAGCTGTGCCTTTGTCTAGAGAATAAGCTTCATCAAACATACTTAGTCAGGTATATTTGCACACATTTCCATCTAAATAATTTGAGCCTTGACAAATTTTTATTGCTCTGACAGAACATAAGATCTTAAATTATTATGCATTGAGGTACAGAGGCTACAGAGTAAATCAATATAAACAGAGTCAATATCATAGAGTGTAAACAACTTTTCATAAACCAAATCAAACTTTAAGCCCTATGAAATTAAGAAGCATTATGTAATGCATTATACCAGCATATCTCCACATGTTTACAGGTCTGTTTTTGTCTTAGTAATATATTGTTTAAGTCAATATTTAAGTCAATAAGCACAACACGGCAGACTAGAACTTAGTATAACAGTTGAACGCATTGATTAGTTTGCATGAACAATATCCAAATGTTTTTTAGAGCAAGGGCAATTTTTGTGTGTCCCGAGGAGTTTAAAAGCATATTTCTTATGCACTATTCTCTTGGTGCTCTGTCACATATGGCTGCTCCATTCTGGCCAAAAATCATTTTGACCAAAATCATCATCAGTCATGATTATTTTAGTCAATATTGTGATCACAATTATTTAACTTGATTACTTTGGGGTTGACTTGTGAAAAATCATGCATTTATTGAACTTTTAAAAAACTTTTGAACAGTGGATTTCCTTGAAGTCTAAATATAATTCAGCTGAGAAACAGATTAAAAGGGGCTAGAAATGGATGCCCTGGATTTATAACACAAGACGAAACGGGAGCATCACTGAAGAACAACACCAGCTACAATAATTGTTTTTATTTTGATTATCTTGTTTTGATAATTGTTGGAAGCCAAAATCATAATTTGAATTAAAAGCTGATTAATAGCCCAGCACTATGGTCATGTGAAGGAAGTCCCAGAAAAACTTTAGAACGCATTTGGTCCAAAATATGTGCATGGCAAACATGCAGGGGGGCCTTTAAGACAGTGAAGTCTGACCTTAGTGAGACTGAGCACTCGGGCTCACCTGGTGAACTTCATGCCAGCCGTTCTCGTCCTGACAGCTGATGCTGGAATGTTCCTGGAGGAGCATCTCGCAGCAGTTTGGGTCCCCACCTACCATGGCTGTGTGGTAGAGTGCCGTCAAGCCTCGACTGTCCTTATAATCAGGGGAGGCACCCAGCTCCAGCAGTGTCTGTGGGGCGGCCACACCAGGTCAGGGAGAGTGAGCACTTCGGGAAGAAGACGGTAACTTTGACTAAACTGGAGTTTAAATTGGATACTTCAGTGTGATTAATCCTTCAACCCGCTGAAGCTTTTTAACATGAGAGCACATCTGAGCACTGCCAGATATTTGTATGACATTGCGTGCAGGTCATTTGCATGCATTAGGGAAGAAGCATCAACTAACTGTAACATGGAATATCTTCAGGTTAGCCACTGATGCAGCACCAACATGAAAATGGCAGCATATGAAGAAGGGCTACCGTCAAGGCGACCAGGTTCTTGGACTTGGCAGCTTTGTGCAGAGCAGTCATCCCGTCTTTGGCCCTGAAGTCCAGGTGGGCTCCTCCATTCCTCAAGGCCTTGATGACCTCCACAACATTGTCCAAGTGGGCGGCGAAGGTGAGTGGCGTCTCTAAATCACAGGGGAGAGGACGTAAAAAAAAGGCCTGGGCACACACTCATCACCAAAGGAGAGGAGAGGAGAGGAGAGGAGAGGGGAGGAGAGGAGGGGAGAGGAGGGAAGAGGGGAGGGTAGCAGTGATCCACACATACACACGTTCTCTCATAATGGACACGCTACTGTCTCGCGTGCATGCTCTTGTTTCC
>JAABNX020033241.1:8713-19727 GCA_015163995.2 Mormyrus lacerda | reverse complement strand
TGTGTGTGTGTGTGTGCTGTGACGGACAGCCATTGTGTCCATGGTGAACCCCAGCCCTGAGCCCACTGCTGCCTCAGATAGGCTGTAAGCTTCCCGTGACCCCTGTCAGGAATAGTGGCTGAATAGATGCCTATTGTAGAGTATTTCATAGTATTTAGTATTGATATGCTAGTAGGACAAACAGACAGACACACTCACACACACACGTATAACTACCAACCTGTTTGTGATCATCAGTGATTCTGCACCCCCACCACCCAACCCCCCCAGGTAATGTGTGTGAGTCACAGATGTATAGTACAGCAGAGTCCCCCCCCCTCCCCCCCCCCCACCCAGGGACACATGGCCAGACAGAGGGCTCGATTTGCCGCGCCGATATTCCCACAGGGCGACTGTCCATCACAGCAGTGCAGACCAACCACGGCCGACAACAAGGGGGAGGACAGGCCCATGTGACTCTCAATGCTTGACCAATCGTGGATAGCTTTGTGTCCACGGGCAGCACGTGCATAACGACAGGCAGGTTAGCAATCCCTAAGCGAGCCAGTAACTTTACAAGACATGCTAATAATATTTCTCTGTTTCTGAGTTCTGACCATGCATGAATCCACCCCCCCACATGTTTTATCCTCCTTCCCTTGTCCCCCCCCCCCACACACAAAAGAAGACCTGACAGTCAGATTTATTCCACCAGCTCACCCCCACGATGGAATCCAGGTCCTGATTTTTCTTCATGTAGCACAAAGTATTCCGGAACATTCTCCCAACACACTCAAGCCAGACTCAAACTCCAGCCATGAACACTGTTTACATTGTCTTCCAGATACTGACTTATGTTACTGACAGTGGTTAGACCTCATTCAATGTGCTTTTAAAGTATAAATTCAGTTTTTGCCAAAAACCTGACTAATGACAGGTCTTAACGTAAACCAATCTGCCGTATTTTGGCGTTAGTGGCCTTTTTCTTGACAGGGCCACCTTCGGTCGGTCGTCAGATGAAAGGCAAAAAGACACCTCATTGGTCTTATATGGTCTTACATGCAGGTGTGAAGATCTAGGCTACATTCAAGGACTCAAACTTCGCAGGGATAATGAAGACAGGGAGGCTTGTCATGACGTAAGCTAGCTCTGCATTTATACTGTAGGCACAGTCTGTCACATCTCTCATCAGATCTAGTTTGGGGAGAAAGGGAAAGTAGATTGTCCAGGAGCTAGTGATGTGAAAGTGGCCATCTTTTCATCTAGCATCTCGGTTCATTAAGAACATCTCCTGAGCTTTCGAGGGGCAGAATAGCTTGCTAATATGATCACGTACAGTATGGGCATCGCCACAGATACCTAAAAGGACCAAAGCTAGCACAGCTGAGCAGAGTGGATTGCCTGTTCTGAAAAAACGCCGGATTCTGCCAGAATGTCTTCTTCTTTTTATAAACTGAAACAATTTTATTCCTACATGCCGTTAGATCATTCCTGCCATTTCTCAAGGATACAATGGCTTGAATCCCCGGGAACTTTAATTACAAATTTCCTATGAACAGAAGACACACCAATAGATACCACTGCAAAGATTTGTGTTTCACTATATAAGTAGCAGGATAAGGCCAGTGTATGATTATCAGTGAAAATGGGCCAATTATATGTGTAACGGGGATAATTAATATACGATTTCATGTGTAACAGGCTGATTAGTTTAAAATTGGTCTCATTTATGTACAATTACATGTGTAACTAGGCTGATTCGCATGAAACCTGGCTCATTTCTTTAGGATCATAAGTGTAACTGGGCTGATTAATTTAAAATGGAGTTAATATATGCAGTTATAACTATGGTAATTAAAAATATTGTATGTAATAGGGCTGGTTTGCTTACACATTTATGTGTAACTGGGCTGATTCACTACATTTTGCATCCATTATGTGTGTAACAGGACAGACTGAATTATGGGTATGTATGTAACTGGGATGATTCATTTAAATATTTATTGGTAGTTGTGTTTATTTATGAGTGTATGTGAAATGGGTCAATTGGTTCACATTAAATGTAACCAGCACTGATTTATTTTTGATAGTTTGTGCAATTGGGTTGAGTTATTTATATGTGTAAGGGTGCGGGTCTGTTTAAACCTGCCCGGGGGTAGATTACGTAGAGGTACGTAACCGCCCATATTGGCTTGTGTCGACGCAAGGGGAACACGGATGAGTTGTGTTGGGGTATTGAGTTAAGTATAATAAATATTTATATAAAAGGTCAGGTCGGCATATAAATGCATGTGCATCAGATGATACTGTCAGTAATGAACAAATTTATGATAACGAATGAATCTGTAATAGGCTATATATATATATATATATTTACATGTGTAACATTCCTGGTTTGCACATAATGACACTGAAAACAGAGGTGGTTTGCACACCATTTCATATAAAACAAGTTGGGTGAGTGTGTGAGGCTCAGCAGGTTAGGACTGTGTGTGATCAGAAGGTTTTTGGTTTGAATTCCATCTTTGGCCCTTAACATCCCCCAAAATGCTGCAGAAGTGCAACTGTCTATGTTTGTGTGTGTGTGTGTGTGTGTGTGTGTGTGTGTGTGTGTGCAGGTGTGTGTGTGTGTGCGCGTGCGTGTGTCTTAAAGGACAGTAAGAGGGGTATATGTGAAAAGAAGCATTCCAGGGTACCTGCAGTTATGCAAACCAAGCATTGTTCCAGATGACATCAATGTTTGTGGAGGTTGCACTGTAGCCTCACACCACCAGGTTGCAGGTTCCATTCCACACGCTGCTCTGTGTCCTGCTTCCCTCCCACATGGTTGCCTGTGGTGTGTTTGCCCTTCCGACAGACTGGGAGCCCATCCCACGATCTGTATGGAACAACGTCCCCCCCCCCCGTGTGTGGAGCTTGCACACTCTCCCCCATGCACACGTAGACGTCCTCCAGGAGGTCAGAAGTCTGTGTCTCAGACTTAACCTCAATGCGGGGCTGTGTGCAGGCGCATGAGACGAGGGGGACTGGCATCCCATCCAGGTTGTCCTCTGCTTCACTCCCCTGTGCCGCCTGCATGGACTTTGGGCTCCTGCTTCACCGTGACCCTGCAGTAAATAAACAGCTATGGAGAATGGATACAAAGGGAAATGAATGTACAGGACATACAGTAAAAGCAACAAGCTCCCAGCGCCGCGCTCGTGAAACACAAACAAAGCCGACGTGCGTACGGTATCGCTTTAAGGCTGGTTTGTGGATGATCACACAGTAAATGTAATGCCTGACATCTCCAGCCATTATGCCAGAGCAGAAGCGATGTTATCTATATCTGCATGGATGCTACGGATGTGCTTTTGTATCCCATGTGCCAGTTAGTGTATTATTCTGCCTGGGAAAGAACTGGATTATATAAATGATGAAAAAAGAATTGAGACCTGCAGTTGTCCTCATGGGTTACTGTCCCGTGTTTCTTGGACACGTGACACGGTCAAGGCCAGATTTATGCATGGGCTAACCTGGGCTACAGCCCAGGGTCTTGCGCCCTGGTGGGGGGTGAGGGGGGGGGATTTGTTTTCTAGTTGTTACAGTGGCATTTTATGCTGTAGCTAGGGCCCCCACCACTCTAAATCCGGCCCTGGACATTGTCGTAAATTAGTTATTGTTTTCCTGACATCGACGTCCTTTTCAGGTTTGTGTGGCTATTAGCATACACACTGCATTGGTGTGAAGTGTGTTCGGTGGGGCCTCTGTGTTACCGTCACGTGAATGGGTATGGGGGGGGGGGGGCGTGACCAAGCGCAGAAGTGAAAGTCATCCACGGCAAATGCGTGGCCAAGAAAAGAGCAGGTGAGTGAGAAAAACTGTCAACAGGATGTGGTCACTGTCACTAACAGGAAGTTTAAGCTGACAGTGAAGAGACCCAACGGGAACTGTGTTAAAATGTCTGAAGACAGTTCATAGCCACTGACTTTGTTTGTTACATTATTTAATCCCTTTGAGAATAATTAAATAATCACTTTATAAAATACCCATGGACAAATGACAATTGTGAGTGATTAAAGGGGAGTTATGGACTTTAGAATCACTTTGTGATTCTGAAATTACTGTTTAAGCGAACATTAATATTGATATTAAACTAATTTTTAACCCAACCACACACGCACGCGCACTTTTAGATCTGAAAAGCGATTATCTGTATGCTTTCTCCGATAAACAGGAATGCCGAATAACGTGTTATTATCCAAAGAACATACACAGCCAAATGACGATATATACTACATAAATAGAGAGATATAAAATAAATAAAAGAAATAAGTACATAACTTTGCTTTGATATCTAAGAAAAACCTGACTTGGGGCGATTAATAATGATTATAAAACGGGACAAGCAGCACGAAAATAACGAAATTTGGGGTGGGGGAGGGGGCTGAAGGCTACGCAATTAGCATTAATACATGTCAGTCGGCGGATGCTAAAAACTGGCGTTGTCGCTTCATTCGGGGAGGGGAGACTATGTACGAAGGGGTGCGTTTGTTTCTTAAAAAACGGATAAGGAGGCGCCGTTAATAGCTGACCTTAATGACGACGCTCTGGATAAAAGATAGAGAAAAAAATATGTTTCAGTTGTAATTGTAATGCAGTGTGTCAGGTTAGGGGACTGAACGGCGCTTTAAAACCATGGTGGACGACGTATAATAATATATAGGTGCGGTTAGGGAGCAGTATAGCGCAAGGTTTATTCTGGGGGAGGGGGGAGGCGGAGGGAAGGCTGTGACAAGCGCTTATCAGCCGGAGAAGTAGGACGACTCGCATCGGAGCGCCACTGTCATCTACAGACGCTTTGGAAGACGCTGTCGCAGCCCTAGCACCGGCTCACAATGGTATCTATAATTTCAGATCTGGATCCCCTGAAAAGCTGGAACGTTTTAAGGTAGGGGGGCTACCCCCAACGTCGACATGCATCTTTTTTATTTTTTGATTTTTTAATTATTATTGCATTTTATTGTTGTTGTTTTGATCTCGATGCGGGCTGCATTGCAGGCGGAAGGGTGATAGTGGAAGTTGTGCGAAAAAGGCGGCGCGGTGAAGGGAGGTTTTCTTACGGGGTGATCGTATTTCTGCGCCCCTACTTAATCGGGTGGTGGTGGTTCGGAGACGTGTGTGCGGCGGTAACTTAATGATAATATTTTAGGGGTATAATTATGTCGGATCGGGCTTTGGTTGACCCTGATGGAATCAACATGCCTCACTTCCCCGTGCCCGACATGCAGGCTCGGCGATCTGTCCGACACCATCCTCCCCCGAACCGTTTCTGCCCGGTCAATCGGTGCTCGTTCTGGATGGGTTTCTGGTGGCCGATGGGAAATAACTTCCGCAACTATTACGCGTACCTACCGGTCCGGATCTGCGCAGGGCTGTCAAAGCGGAGCGCGATGCGCCGTCCTCGCTATATTAAGGAAGTGATCGGTTATACCACGTTTTATTTGTAACATAATTGTTTAAGACTTTTATTATGCATGGCGCTCCAGTGGATATATGCAGAAACGCTCGTTTGCATATGGTAAAATGAATGTGTCATTTTTGATCATCCGGAAATGACTTGCCTCTTTAAATATCCTGCTTGTGGCTGGGAGCAGGGCTTGAACTTCTGCATTTAGTTGTCTTGCTGTGTTGCACAAAAACCTGAGTCCCTTTTTAACTGCACGAGGAAGCAGAGTTTCGGCGACGCATGATTCAACTTCCCGTTATCTCTCCGTGGACGCTGACGACTGGTCTTTTCTAAAATCAGCTGAGCGCTTTAGATTGATTTAAACCGGAATGCTAATCAACTTTAAGTGGGATGAGACTGACTTTTTATATCTTCTTACGTCTCCAGACATGGCATCTAGGTGATTTCTTTTTCCTTTTTCTATTTGGAAAGCTCCGATAATCCAGTGTTATGGAGATGGCAATCATAAGTAAAGGACCAGAGTGGGTGTGGGGAGGGGGTGTTAAAGATTAGTTGCTTTCTCCTTACTTTAAGCCTGTTGGTGCATTTCAGATACGGCACCACATTATGACAACTGGTGATGGTTCTGGGGCATTTTCTGACCCTGCAATCCCATCGAATCGTCCCCGGAAAGAAATCGCCAGAGATCCATTCGGGAAGATGATACGCAGTCATAGATCCGCCGTAATTACAGCTTCTCGTCCTCAGAGGTTCCTTGGAGTTTGGTCATTTCCGTGCGAAAGTGTCCGGCGGATTGAACACGCCGGCGGGAGCAGCGTGTAAGCCCCCTGAAGGCGCCCCCCAGATTCATTTCCAGACGAACGGTTGTGTAATTTGGCTTCTACGCATCTGTCCCCCGTGATGTGTCACATCGTATCACTATAAGGTTCATTAGGGGGGCCACTGTCTGACAGCCCATTCGAGTCTGTGCGCTGTAATCTGCTGTTGGAGGGCATTAATAGAAAAGGATATTGGAATTTGGGGGGGGGGGGAGGGTTGTAGGTGGTGAGGGTGGTTGGGGGGTGGCTCACTTTCTTTTATTAAACCTCTGAAAACAGGGATTAGTGGGGGGGGGATGAACGGGAGGATGGTTCTCGATGGTCCCAGACTCCGAGCCCCGTGTACTTTCCAGACCGTCGTCTTGCCCCGATTTGAGCCGCAGCTTCTCCTCGACGCACCACGCAACTCCGTCCTTAATAAGAAATTAATCCGTACACCTATGAGGGGGCTCCATGCCCCTCGATCGCCCCGCTCCACTTTCCCGCTCCCTCAACCCCGACCAGTCACCCCGAGAAACCCCCCCCCCCCCTTTTCCAGCAGAATCGGAGCCCCTCCAGTCTGTTTCTGGGTGTTTAATCATATTAAATTTATTTATTTAGTGGATGCTTTTGTCCGAAGTGTCGTATCAGCCAGGCAGATAGTACATTACTGTTCTTTTTAAGAAAAGCCTTTTGGGTGACTGACTTATTTCATTTCAATAGCTGTGAAATCAAGTAGAATTAACCCAGATCCATTCGTGATTTTTGTTAATCTCGCTTCAGAGGACTTTGCTTCTGTGTATAATTTCCTCTATGAACTGAAAGACAGGATCTCGGGGTTTTATTGGTGCTGTTGTTATGAGTAACGGCGGCGGCTTGTGTGGCACTTAATTATTCAGCAGTTAAATGTCGTTTCTGCATTGAAATTCCTTCACATCCCCTGTGGTTCCTATCGGATGAGACATCAAGGCATTCTGTCACTTTTTTTTTTCTAAAATGCCTCACTAGATTTGATGTCATTTAAGGCAGCTGACGACCGCACACCATACTGCATGTCTGTCGCCGTCTGTAATGATCAGATGTTATCACCATTGTACCTCTCCTCAGAATGATGGACTCACTGTTACTGACGTCACCATCCTCATCCTCATGTTGTCCGAGGGTGATCCCGTTAGCCATGAGAATTTCGCTCCGGACGCCTGCATGTTAAATCGTGATCTACCCTTTTATCCCAAACCTGTCACTTGTTTATTTGTCGTTTTCTTTGTCACTGGGATCCTGTATCTTTTATTTTTCTGGACAGAATCGGCTGGGACGGGATGGTTTTGTCGGGTCGCTTTGACGCCTGTCTCGCACCCGGGGCCGGGGCGTTCACGTCGGGAGGTTCGGAGCCTGCGATTTTGCTAGGCTGGCGCCGTCGCAGGCAGGCAAAACGGGGATGCTGGACCGGGGAGGCGAGCGAGACCCAGAAATAGAAAATCTGCTCAGTAACACCCCCCGAAGACCTGCGTCGTCCACACGGCAGCTAACTGAACTTCGAGCCTGCTGCTACGGCAGAATGGCTCATTAATTAATTACGGCAGGATCGGCATGGAGCTTTAAAACTCATCGCAATAACGCACTTTTGAACCGTCCGTGTGTCGTAAACGGGAGGCTGTCTTTTATCTCCTGGAACGATCGGGACAGAATGGAGAATCCTCCATGAGCACCTCCGGGGGTAATTAGGCAGCAAATTGGGGGCCGCTTTGCCGGCCGGAGGGTGTCGCAGAATCACAGCGACGCCTCCGAAGCGACGCTTGCCGGAATGCCGCCCCCTACTGTGTAACGGCGTCGTCAGATGCGGGCACAGGAATGTCAGGTTAAAACACTGAATCCAGCAGAGCCTTGGACCCAGAAGCTAATTAATCCCGTTTAATTAACCCTGCTAATGGACGTGCTTGCTACCGTGGCCAGCGTGGGACTGCAGGTGTGCAGGCGAGGTGGAGGTGGGGCCCTTCTGATCTCCCTAATTGTTGGGATGAGATGATAAGCGTCCGTCGACGCGCTGCAGTTCTGTGGGATTACACACACTCTAATCTGCCCGTACGCTCCTCCAGCTGCCCTGCTAAAAACGCCGTTTGTCAACAGATGCATCTGTCCGGCCCTGAAAGGGCTTTTATTTATATTTAGAAATTCAGTTCATTACTTTTTTTTTTTTTTTTCTTGTGGTCACCTGACCTTTGGAGTGAATCTTTCTAAACCTGGATGCAGTTTGGCGTTAAAGTTGAGCCTGAACCTGCACCTGCATGTACAGAATTTCTGAAGTTTTAAAGTTTAAATGGAAGTGTTTTTGCAGGTCTTTGCATACCAGGACCGAGAAGAGGGCTAAGGGCCCGAACCGTAATGGTGAACAGCGTGTCACCAGCCGTAATGGTGAATAGCGTGTCACCAGCGCGTGGCTGTAAGGGACGTGAAAGTGTGTCACTTTCAGCTTTTTTTTTTTTTTTTTTTTTTTTTGGATTTTTCAGCTTGAAAGGAAGGAGTGAGGGTTACTACTGGGAGGGAGGAGACAATTAACACCTATTTAAGTGTGTCAGAGCTGCCGATGCGTCCCAGCATGGAGAGGGAGGAGAGGAGGCGAGAACTTGCTCTCTGTCGGAGGGTGACGAGGCGTGTGACAGGTCCAGGATCTGTCCGCCGGTCCTGTTTTGGCTGCGACCCGCATCGAGCGACGGTGGGGAGATCGATTTCGAGACAGAGGCGGATCCTGAGGAGGAGAGGTGGAGATGAAAGGCTAGAAGAATTTGCCCGGTTTACCCTCGCTGCCTTGCTGGGGCGGATCGGCCTGGGACCAATCGCTGCGCATTGTGCCCAGAAGCAGGGTGACGGGCGTGCGATTCAGCCAATCCCCAATTAGTGTCAGTCAGCGGAACCAAAGCCTCTTACTCTTGAATTCCTTTACCCCCCCCCCCCCCTCCAATGCTGCACTCTAACAGCCCTTGACTCTTCTGGACCCCTCCTCCCCAGGCGGAATGATAATCTTCCGGGGTGAAATCGGGTGGCAGACGATAGAGGGAGAGCGTGAAAGGAGAGAGGAGGCACAGGGCACAAAAATAGAGAGGGATGGAGGTGGAGAAAGAGAGAGATGCTGTGAGGAGAACCGGGGGCCGCGGACTGGATCGTCCCTCGCTGTCGCCATCGCCCTCGGCGACGAGCTCGCTGGTCTCACCGCCGCTGCCAATCAGCCATTGTTCTGAGTGACACCGGTGATCCCTCTCTCCCCACCGCACCACCATCACTGCTTCCAGGTGGGGCTGAGAGATTCCGGGGACCTTTCAAATGGAAATGATTACAGACAAACGGCGCTTATGAGGCTGCCGGAGAACATTGGCTCCCTGTGAGGAGAAACACGGCGATGTAAAGACGGAACGGTCTGGTCTGTCTTTCCCTCTAGTTCTGGTCTTGCCCTGTGGCCGTGTGTCCTGGGGTCTTCTCCGAGCGACCGGAGGGGCCGCGTCCCACCGGGCCGCATGGCTTTTCCGAGAAGGGCGTAGTGTTGCTGGACGGGGAACAAAGAAAGGCTGACGTCATAGTTTTGGGGGAGAGCTTCAACATGGCGTACCGTGCTGATCCCTGAGGGAGGCAAGGGGGGTGTGTTACGTGAACACAGTCTGAGGATACACCCCCCCTAAAAGGGAGAGCGTGGGGTCTGTTTAATGATGTGCAGCTGGGTTTGGGAGGGGACTGAGCAAGGCTCTTTGGGGTCTTCTTTCAGTGCAGGGTTTTTAATGAGCTGGGGCTTGGGGATTGTCAGATGGTGACCACCCCCCTCATCCCTAACCCAACACACTCTGCAGTTTACGAGGTAGTAAAGACAGCTCGTGTACATGAGTGGGAATTTCAGGTAAAACCAGCAGAGTCCCATTAACTGGCTTTTGGATCGCCAGTCTTATCCCCCCATTAAATCCAGCCGGTGTCCTCCGTCGCCCGCTTCTCCCTCAAAAACGAGATCCGTCGGGGAGAAGCAGAGCGGCCCAGGTGAAATTACCCAGATTTCCAGTCGACCTTCGACTCGGCGTTCAGATTCTGGGAATAAGGACGGGAGAGGGTGGGGTCGCAGGAAGCGGGTAGGGAGGAGGGAATGCGGAGCCTCATTTGGGGACGCGTGACAGGGACACTGAGCTCTCTGTTTTCGAGAGGGAGAGTAAGCATTCGCTTCCACGGCCGCGGCGTGAAGACGCTTGGATTTCCAGCGAGAGCGAGGACACTGGTAATAAATGCAGCTGATTAATCCGGAGATGCTTGTGGGCAGCAGCCAAGAAGCCGTCTCCCGCGTGTCAGCGGTCTCGTCCCCGTGCGGTGCCGGTCCAGCCTGCTTATTATGGGATGTTATCGGCCATAAGCGTTTCGCCGTGATCCGCGCGCCGGCTACGTGTCCCAGCTACACGCCCCGTCGCGTCATGCTGCCCCCTGGAGGACAGTGCTGCAAGCGAATGTGACGTGGCCCCCGGCGCCGGAGCACTTCAGCCTCATGCAGGTCTCCTGCCACGTCCCCGAGCCCATGCTGGGCCCCCAACGGAGGACGGAGGGGGTGAAGGGGGGATGGAGAAGAAAATATTGGGGAAGGTAGAGTAGAATGAGGGCAGGGTGAGAGGGAATGGAAGGAGGTGGGTGGGGGGTGGAAGGACGAGGGGGTGAGGAGAGGATGGAGGACATAAAGAGGACAGGAAGAGAAAGGAGGGAAACAGGATGGAGGTCAGCATGAAGAGAAGAGAAAGGAGGATGAGGACAGGATGGATGATGAGAACTT
>JAABNX020033240.1:3520-19739 GCA_015163995.2 Mormyrus lacerda | reverse complement strand
CACAGCTCGTGACCATAGGTGAGGGTAGGAACGTAGATCGACTGGTAAATCAAGAGCTTTGCCTTTTGGCTCAGCTCTTTCTTCACCATGACAGACTAATGTAGCGCCCACATCACTGCGGACGCCGCACCGATCTGCCTGTCAACCTCCCACTCCATCTTCCCCTCACTCGTGAACAAGACCCAGAGGTACTTAAACTCCTCCACTTAGCGGAGGACCCCATCCCTGACCCAGAGAGAGCATACTACCCTTTTCCGGCTGAGGACCATGGTTTCAGATTTGGAGGTGCTGATTTTCATCCCAGCCGCTTCATACTCGGCTGTGAACTATCCAAGTGAGAGCCGGAGGTCACGATCTGATGAGGCCAGCAGGACCACATCATCCGCAAAAAGCAGAGACCTAATCCTGAGGTCACCAAACCGGACACCCTCAACACCCTGGCTGTGCCTATAAACTATAAACAGAATCAGTGACAAAGGACAGCTCTGACGGAGTCCAACCCACACCAAAAACGAGTCCGACTTATTGCCACCCATGCGGACCACACTCTGGCACCGGTTATATAAGGACCGAACAGCCCTTAAAAGGATGCCCGGCACCCCATACTCCTGGAGCACCCCCCACAGGACTCCCTGAGGAACACGATCGAATGCCTTCTCCAAGTCCACAAAACACATGTAGACTGGTTGGGCAAACTCCCAGGAACCCTCCAAAACCCTGTGGAGAGTATAGAGCTGGTCCACAGGTCTTTGAAGTACTCCCTCCACTGACCCAAAACGTCCCAAGTTGAGGTCAGCAGCACCCCATCCCCACAATAAACAGTGTGGATGTGGCATCACTTTCCCGCCCGGAGCTGCCGGATGGTGGACCAGAATCATCTTGAAGCCATCCGGAAGTCGTTTCCATGGCCTCACCAAACTCCACACCCGGATTTTTGCCTCAACGACCCCCGAAGCCGCAGCCCACTTTGCCTGCCGGTTGCCGTTGCGACAAGCACCGACCACCTTACGGTCACAGCTCCGGTCAGCCACCTCCACAATGGAGGCACGGAACATAGCCCATTTGGATTCAATGTCCTTCACCTCTCTAGGGACATGGGAGAAGTTCTGCCGGAGGTAGGAGTTGAAACTCCTCCTGACAGGGGATTCCGCCAGATATTCCCAGCAGACCCTCACTATACGCTTCGGCCTGCCAGGCCTGGCCGGCTTCCGCCCCCACCGTCGGAGCCAACCCACCACCAGGTAGTGATCAGTTGACAGCTCCGCCCCTCTTTTCACCCGAGTGTCCAAGACATGGAGCCGCAAGTCTGATGACACGACTACAAAGTCAATGATCGAACTGAGGCCTAGGGTGTCCTGGTGCCAAGTGCACATAAGGACACCCTTCTGCCTTGATTTTCATTACTATTGGCAAACTTCAAGGTCTTAGCACAGAAGATCTCCCACATCACATTTGAGTCAGCAGTCGTACCCAAGTCTGCAAGTTCCTCACACAAACTGTGGGCAAACTCATCAGAATCAGGTTGATCTTGGAGTCTGGCCAAATCCAGACTCATTCTTCTAGTAGGTGGGAACCTACTGAATCTAAGCTGAATCTTCAGAATAGCAACAACAAGTCTGTGGTCAGAATTCACAAACTGGGCACTTCTGTAGACCCTGCAGTACTGAGGGAGCCTCCAGCATCTGCCCATGAGGATGTGATCGATCTCTTTCTCCACACCACCAGTACTGCAGTACAAAGTCCAACAAATGTGACTCATTGGAACCTGGATCCAGCGACCCGCAGCCCATGTCCTTTTGCAAAGTCAAGGAACATGGAGCCATTTTCACCCCAGTCTCCAGACCCATGGGGACCAATACAATCCTCTTAGCTAGCCATGTCAGTGCCAGTGGTCACCCATGACCAGAGGAGTGTTACCTCATGGGCACCCATCAACCACCAAATGAAGTTGCAAGTAAAAAGTCTCCCTGAATGAGACATCACTCACTGCAGTCAGAGCATAATCTGAGACAACAGATAAGACACCCAAGGAGTCTCATGATACACTCATTGAAAAGAGTGACATCAGACACCATCGAGGGAACCCATCTGCTACAGCAAAAGTTACTCTATAAGTATGGCAGCCATCAGACACATCAGACCAAAAGTAGGTATACCGACCTGCAGAGATCTGGCCACTCCCTGATCTGCGTACCTCAAAGATTGCTGCCACCAGAATGTGGAGCTTATGAAGCTCCCCTGACAGCGACAGAGAAAGATGGTCATCGTGCCAGAGAGACAAGATGCCTACCTGGATCGACCGCCAACATTGTGTAGCCGACATTGCTACACAAAATTCCATTAAATTCTGAAAGCAGCTCTCAGTAAGGATAAATGCTAATATTTTGGATGGCTGTTAATACACTATATTACAAAAGTATTGGGACACACTTCTTAAATTCAGATGAATTGCCACGTGTATAAAATCAAGCACATAGCCATGCAGTTAGGTTTACAAACATTTGTGAAAGAATGGGTCATTCTGAAGAGCTCAGTGAATTCAAGTACATGTTTGCAATAAGTAATACATTAGTGAAATTTCTTCCCTGCTAAATATTCCACAGTAAACTGTAAGTGGCATTTTTGCAAAGTGGATGCATTTATCACCAATTGAAGCTCACACAAAGTACTAGACCACATAAGGTAACAGTGGGGTCACTGAGTGCTGAGGCACATAGTGCATAAAAGTCTGCAGCATTTTTGACTCAATAAGGGCAGAGATTCAAACTATCTCTGGCCCCCCAGCAAAAAAAAAACCGTGAAACAGGACCTTCATGAAATGGGCTTCCCTGGCTGAGCAGCTGCGTGCAAGTATCACATCACCAAGCGAAGTTCCAAACGTCGGATAGAGTCGTGTAAAGCATGCTGCTACCTGACTGTGGAACATTGGAAACATGTTCCGTGGAGTGACGAATCATGCTTCTCTGTCTGGCAGTCTGATGAATGAGAACGTTATCTGCCTGACTGCATTGTGCCAACTGTAAAGTTTGTTAGAGAACAAATAATGGTATGGGGTGGTTTTCAGGGGCTGAGCTAGGCCCCTTAGTTCCAGTGGAAGGAATGCATAATGCTTTGGCATACCAATACATTTTGGACAATTCTATGCTTCCAACTTTGTAAGAACAGTTTGGGGAAGGCCCTTTTTGGTGCATGACCAAAATCTTATGGAAAGTCTTCCCAGAAGAGCAACAGCTATTACACCTGCAAGGGGGGGGGGCTAACTCCATATTGATGCCAATGGATTTAGACTGGGATGTCACAAAAGTTCCAATAGGTGTAATGGCTAGGTTTCTCAAAAGCTTTGTCCATATAGTGTATCTACAAAACCCGTAACATTGGACTTTTGGCCAAATAAGTTCCTAAGATACATTTTGGCCAAAAAGAAATACTGCCCAAGCCTAAATAGCAGTTCAACTAATAAATATTTTTTCAGTGTGTATAGAGAAAGCAACACCTTCAATTACAAATGTGAAAGGCAAATGTGGTGAGCATGGTGTAATTGGGTTAACACATTACAAGCTGTGCATTTATCATTTGTAAGTGGTTTTTGCCAGTCATGTGTTTAAAAACATACACATGGCTTGTCACGCATTAACTCCTGCTTCCTGCAGTTGGGCTCGGTAAAGTTTTTTTTAACTTTATGGTGAAGAATGCTAATGTGTCAGCTATAGATCAATGAAAATAGGGTTGATCATAATTCATCACAAAATACTTACAGAAATGTCTCCATGAATACAGATATACTTCGGCGAGAAAAGATGCAAACATTAATGAAGGAGCTACTACAATCACAGTAAAATATCCTGGTAGGAGAAAGCAAACATAAGTATGCATTAGAAGTGTACATATATTCCCCACACTAATTTCACATTCACGCATTCATTTATATATTAACATTCAATTGAATAATGGTAAATGACTTTGGGCTTTATTTTCTACCAGGAAAAAGCACGCTGCAAAGTGGTTTTGCTAGTTTTGTAATGGTAAGGACATTTGGATTGCTGAAAATGCATTTCAGATGTTAAGATAAGTCAGGTGGAACATGACAGCCCTCTGAATGTCGCAGCATTTTTTGTGGCGTGTTGTTTGTTGCTTAACATTACCATGCATGATAGATGTCTGATGGACTTAAATGAGGACACATTAGAGGACTTTAGAAGAAATCATGCTGAAATGCATGTGCCGATGCCTTTTAAAGTTGAGGTGGCGTGCCATTCTAATTGATTCATTGCATGTTATGCCCAAAACACGCAAATGGCTATTGCTGGACAAAGTTTGGCTTTTCCACCGTCAAAATAGCAAAATGTATTTGGACACACCCACAAATGTGAGTTGTGCTTTACTTTTTTGTGATAGATTTGTGCATGGTGTCTTCCATTGATCTTACAGTGATCATTGTATCTCACGTTCCCCGTATCGTTTCGCACCATGGGGAAATCCCAGGGGGCCTGTGCCCATAACCTCCATGATATGGAAGGGTCGACTATAGTAAGAATAAAGTAAACCTTGGCAAACATTCATCTCCATCATACATGCAGAGGCGATTTTATCCACCCCCCTGCTGTGCTGCAACCACATTTACATAATGACAAATCTGGACCAATCAGGGATCAGCTGCACTTCTCTGCATGATGATTTATCCATTCCCTTATATACAGGGCAATGTCACTGTTGTATAGATATGTTCTGCTTCAATTTAATGAGAAAGAAAGCTTTGAATAAGCAGCTTTTTGCACTTTTTGTATAATTGTGTGCAGAAGAATGAGAATGTAGAGAAATGAACCTACTGAAAGTTTCACAAAACCTCAATTTAACTTCGGGAAAGCTCACCTGGTATAAACACATTGTGTACCAAGGTAATAAGATGGTTATAAACAGTAAGAATCATAAAATATGAAAATGAAGGAATACCTGTATGGGCAAAAAGTCCAACAAATTAGACATCATCATTTTTTCATTAGTACAGATAACATCATAACACATAACACAGTACCCCTAAAGAAGGTTCAGGGTCCAGGGAAAAGTGTTTTATTATAGAGTACTGAATCGCCTCAGTAAAAACTACCCAGTGATTCAACAGGCTAACTGTAAATTGTTCTGGATAAACAAACAATCTGCTGAGCTTTTAAAATAACCAAAACATTAATAAAATAATTGAATTTTACTTGTGTTTTACGTCTGATTCGGTTTAGTTTCTTTTGTGCCGTTTATGTAAGTAACTTAGTATTCACTAATATAACTTCTAAAGGAAAACCAATAGAACAAACATCATATGAATTCCTGTTATGAAAATCCCTGTCATATGCCTTTAATTTCTGGGATAGGCCCCAGCCCCCTTCCTGGATAGGTGGTCGGAGGATTATCGATTTTATTAAAACTATCAAAGTTCATGTGTCTGTGTCTATAATTCAGTACACTGCAAAAGACAGAGACACTGCTAGATCACATTACAATCCAGTACTCCTGTGAAATAACACTGGTCTGCACCGTAAAACAAAGAAACAGTTGATAGAAACTTGAAGATATACTTACACATAAATAAATAATCTATTTTAGGACGCTGTTCTTCTGTAGGTTTCATTATGTAAATGGTCAGAACAATCCCACAGCTGACAACTGAAAAAAGTCAAGAATTAGTTATGAAATTTGCATGAAATACATGAGCATAAAGAAGGTTCCGTAATAGAACTGGCATTATAAACACTACCAATATATGGTATTTTTCCACTGAATGCAAAATTTTGCATAGTTAAATGGAGTGCCACATCCAAAATCTTTCCAGAAAAGCATCCATTTTTACAGTCTATCCCCAATGCTGTCAATGAGGCACATTAGTGGCATCCATTTGAAACACTCTGTGTGTCTTGTGCATTTCATGCTCTGAAAATTTGTTACACATTCTTAGCATATTCGCTTAACCTATTTTGTAGCCCACAAAATTTTAGCCATGTTGCCTTCAGTGCCCCTCCGCATATCGCAATCCGTTGTTTTGTGCTGTGTTTATGCCCAGGTGCATGGTGTGTGTGGCTCAGGAGGTGAGATTTGAACATGCGACTGGTTGAGCCATGCGGCCAACAGGGAAAAGAGAAAAAATACAAAGGCTGACAACAGGAGGGACAGGATGACCAAGGCTGATGGGTGCTGACCCTGACCCAAGTTAGCTTGTTTGGCATTTTCGGTTGAAGCAGTTACTAGGCAATTCTCATGAAATTCATAAGACCCAAAGGAGGTGTTTATGATATGATATGCTTTTATTATTTAATTAATTTCATTTGGTGTAAGTTGCTATGTTTTGGAGCCACATTCCCCTAACCCTAACCCTATTTGTCCCATTGATTATGTGCATTTTAGTGCGTGATTTTAGTTTACGCAAGGTTTTTCAGGAATGCATTAGTCACGTTGTAACAGGACTGACTGTTATTATTGTAGCATGGGCAGACTTAGGCATTGTGGTGATGGCAAAGGGGGGGAACAGACTGACAAGAAGTAGCTCTTTATATCCGTCCTTAAAGACACCGCACAATAAGCAACAATATCACATCAACAAACATGGTAAACGCGGGGAGGTTACACACTAGACGGGAAGGCCCCCCGCATGGTAGGATATTACGTAACACTAGAGCACATCAGGATGACACAAACAACACAGTTAAAGGCACATGCAATAACCGGATATACAGCACAATAAGTATCAAGTGTCTACACTAAGAAAAATACAAGGGCTATATACAAGACATGCATGTGGCTATATACACGTGCTTGCAAGGCATTCTGGGACATGCAAATACCGCTGGCACTGCATTAGGTCTGCAATGAAATGCATATTGGTAAAGCCAAATCCTTAATATTATCATTTATCCAGGTACTAATTTTTAAAATCACGCTCTTTATCCAAAAATGGCATTACCAGGCTAAATGTGTGGTAATAATCAATAAAACATGCATTATTAATTTAAAAAATCACTATCAAGCTGAATATGCATCAATAATAATAACCATATGTTATAATATATTTTTTCATGTTTATTTTAATATGCGATGGAACACGTGGAGTTTCATTGTACGTTGTAACTGATTGTTTTTAACATGCATATGACAATAAATTTCTTAATCTTACATTTCTTAATCTATAATATCAATGTACACAATGTAAATGATTTTTTAATAATAGTAAATAAAAATACACCTTTTTAAAATCATTCGTTAATGTATTTTATTCACGCAAATGCTGGCTGCCACAGTAACCACTAAAATCTTAAAAAATTGTAAAAAAAACTGTAATACAAATATTTGGTCTTATTGTCCAGAACCAGTTCTGAGCTTTCACTGTACACTACAGGCCAGAAGTTTGAGCCCACCCTGGATTTTTAAAAAAAATAAATGATACACTATTTTGTTAAACTTTTATTACAAGAAAATATTAGAAATAACTTAAAACACATGTAGCTGAATGGTCTTCAGTATTTTATATCTTGTAGTAACATATTCACAAATGCTAAAACTATTGGTTTTGAAGAAAACAAATCAGATCTGCCTTTAGTACATTGACATTCATTTTGTATTGGAATTCTATTTTCTAATGTAAGAATTTGATTTGCTCTTGGTCTCTCTCGATTGTACCTTAACAAACTAAACAATAGCCAGTTGTCTGCCTTGTCCCAGATCAGTTTGTGAGAGGTTTAATGCCCTGTCTGCTCTTAGTCTCAATGTTCTGTTGTACTGTATTAGAGCTAAGTCAGAATTTTTGATAAATATTTGTTATTTTTTTATGCTTGTAATGGCTTATAACCGTTTCCATGCTTAAAAGGGTGCTGGGAGGGTTTGGGCACAAGTTATTTCCAAAAATTGCTTAAAAGGATGGTGTGATTCTCTGCTGCTGTGATAAAGGGAAGAGGTGGTCATTTTGATGGACTTAGCCACTCACATTCCTTAAATTTACACAGTTTATTTTATGTACTTTTAATATTTTGTTGTAGTAAAAGTTATTTATTATTTATTTATTTATTTTTAAATCTGAGGGTGGGCCCTAACTCCTGGACTGCAGTGTAAATCAGCCAGTCTCTTGAGTGCACCCACTCAGTGGGTGAGCCAATGCAGATAACAATTGGGTTAGGTATCGAGAGCCAGTTCCAAATCAGAACCAGTTTAAATTTCTAAAAACCAGGAAACTGATAAGGCATTTGAATTATGGTTCCAGTTATCGATTCTCACATGAGCATTTTTAATCAACTAAGTAAGGGTTAATGCACGGCAACTCCACTTACACGCGTTATACTTGAAGATGTTATTTTCACATTTATGAAGCAAAACCACATTTACTGAACTAGTAGATCTACTACTTAGATCTGAGCAGTGTAACGGCAACACTGCATACAGCAGTATTTCTCCTTTCAGAGAATCTATAGGCTATTTTGCACTGCTGGAAAATGTGATGCAAAATGGTTTTGCTAGTTCCATACCAACACATTTCACATTTTCACACCAAGTGTGCACAACATCAAAATAGCAAATGATTTTGCACCCATTTCCTGCTGGAAGTGTTTTTCCATTGAGGTGAGGCTATGCACATTATTGGTGTGTTGGTATTTTAAGGCAATGAAATGACATTGTGATATTGACCAACAAAAATCATATTTAGTCATGAATAATAGTAAAAAAAACAAGCAACACACACAAGCTGTTACGCCCAGCTTGTCCAGACCCCCTGTATGCCACGCCCCCCTTGTTAACGCGTGTATTACCCCAATTGTACTCACCTGTTTCCTGTTAAGTTCTACCAGTCTCGTGTATTTTAGTCCGTGTCTGAGTCAGTCCTGTAGATCGGTCATTCATGAAGTCCTTCATGTTCGTCTCTGTTGGCCTGCCTTCCTTTAATAAAACCCTTGTTTCAGACTTTCCGGCTTCGCTGTCTTCCTGCTTGCCGGATGCATCTGCACTTTACGTAACAGAATGACCGATCTCTCCGACGCAACTCTGCAGTTTGAGGAATAACGCCTCGCTCTGCTAGAGGAGATTCTGTTCTGGCAAGACCAGCCAGAGGTCAACAAGGATGCCAGACTCCGCGACCTCGCTTACGTGAGCCGGAATCTCCTCGAGGAGTTAGCCCCGCTCATGGGCACAGACGTTTTAAATGACGTCCGCCATAACCTCTGACTGCTGGTAGACTGGGTTAGGGAGAAGCTAGGTTCGCCGATCGCTCTCTCCATCCAGAAGAACCTCGAGTGAACCAACTGCAAAAAGTCGGAGAAAGAAGAGACGCAAGGGAGAACCCCGCAGCCGCTGTCGCCAGCAGCCTCCAACCTCCAGGATGGCCGCCTGGAGTATGGGGGAATCTGGGCAGTGCTAGACGCGATCCCGCGGGTCTCACGTTCAACGTTAATTTAAAGGGACCATGCATCCCAGGGAAGTGCCAACCCTGGATATGCCGTAAGAGGTGCCCGACCTCTCGCTGCCGGCTGCTGCTGTGCCCGCACCGCCGCCGCCAGTTGTCGCTGTCACTACGCCCATAGCGCTGCCCGTTACGCCGCCCGATGCCACAGCTGCTATGCTCGCTGCGCCGACTGTCCCGCCGGCACCCAATGTACTTGTCTCGCTGGCTCCCGACGTGTCTGTCCCACCGGCGCCCAACGTTCCTGTCCTGCCTGTCCCAGTACCTGCTGCAGCTCCTCCTGCTGGCCCAAAGTCACTGGTCACTGCAGCGCCCCCTGCTGCACCACCTGAACTCCCTGCCATGCCTCCCAGCGAGGCTGCAATGCCCCCTGCTGACCCAGAGTTGGCGGTCACTGCAGCGCCCCCTGCTGGTCCAGAGGTGGCGGTCACTGCGGCACCCAAGCTTCCTGCTCCACCTGCAGCTATAACGCCCTCTGAGATTCCTGCCTCACCCAAGGTCCCGGCGCCGCCTGCAGCTACGACCGCTGTCCTGGCGCCGCCCTCCGAGGCTCCTGCTTCGCCCAAGGCGGTCTTATCTGTCTCACTGGCTCCACCTGTCCTGTCTGCCCCAGCGCCGCCTGCAGCTACACCCACTGCCCTGGCACCACCTCCTGCCCCGCCTGCACCGGAGATCCTGGTCCCCGAGGAGGTCCCAGACTGTGTCACCATCGCTCTTCCTCCCTTAGTGGAAGGAGAGGAGGAGCTTGAATGAGACCCCTTGGGGATCTACTTACTGGACCCAAGAGACTCGCGGGGTGGAAGGACTCCTCCACTTCCGCCCCAGCATGATGAATCCTGGCCACCTTTGGAGGGGTTGGGTCCCGCCCGCCGGCCCCCTGGCTCACCCATGCATCCCCTGGCTCGCCCGTGGCTCCGTCTCGGCTGCTGCCTCCGAGTGCCCCTCCGGTGCCTCATCACCTGACTGCAGTCCCTCCGTCAGCGTCTCGTCAGATGCCTCCAGGTCCTCCTGCTCTGGCTTCGCGTCGGACGGTGCCTTTCCTGGCTCAGGCTGTGCCGTTGTCTGCCGCGGCTTCCCCCTCCTGCCTGCCTGTGCCAGAGTCCCCCCTTGCTCCCTTCTCATCTCCTCTGTCGGTCCCCCAGTCTGTCTCCTTGTCCCCTTCATGGTCCCCTCCTGCTCCTGCCTCTCTGTCGCCTGCGGCCCCTCTGGCCACTGCCCGTCGCCCACCTTGGGTCCCTCGGGCTCCCCTTTGTCCCCTGTCCTTTCCGATCTGGCCTCCCTGGTCTGCTCCTCCTCCCTTTGTCCCTCTTGCTTCGGTTCCTTGTCCCTCTGTGCCTCCCGTGTTCACTCCCGGCCCTTTCGTTCCTCCCGTTGGTGTTGCACCGGTGTCTCCCTTCTTAGTCTGTTTGTCTGCGTTCCCTGTGTCAGGTCTTATCCTGGTTCCTTTCTCTGAGTTTGTTTTGTCTTTCTGTCCTGTTTCTGGGGCCGTTAGGGGGTTCTGTTCTGTCTTCCTGGTCCTGTTTCCTTGGTCTTGTCTCATCCGTCACCTTCCCTGAGGCACGCCCGGAGTGAGCACCTTTGGGGGGGTTCTGTTACGCACGGCTCGTCTGATCCTCCTGTATGCCATGCCCCTCTTGTTACCTCGTGTATTACCCCAATTGTACTCACCTGTTTCCTGTTAAGTTCTACCAGTCTCGTGTATTTTAGTCCGTGTCCGAGTCAGTCCTGTAGTCACTGATGTATGGTGAAGTCCTTCATGTTCGTCTCTGTTGGCTTGCCTTCCTTTAATAAAACCCCTGTTCCTGACTTCCCGGCTTCGCTGCCTTCCTGCTCACCGGACGCATTAGCACTTTACGTAACACAAGCATTAGTAAGTTCATGTTACCAGCAGCTGTGCTTTTTCAGGTGCAAGCTTCTGTTTTTCCCATATTCTTACACTGCATTTCGCAACGAATACATGATCTGGTGCCAGAAAGGATAGACAGGCTCATGACATGCCTCCTTCACCTTGAAAGGCTTAGGTGGAACAGCGGTTCTCACATAGATGTTGTGCTCGGGCCTTTCACCATTGTGCATGAGCACGTCTGTTTTCTCTGGTGAAAACTGATCTGATTTGGCTAGCAAACACACCATTATAGTAATTTGCCATAGGTCATGCACTGCTGCCTTTTAAAGGTGAGGTGACGTGTCATTCCGATGGGTTTATTACTTGTTATGCACATAACCAACCTCTGACTCTGGTTAGGACAACATTTTTTCACCTTAAGCTGGCACAAAGTCTAGGTCCCTAAGCTGGTCATAGTTCGGAAATTGCTTGTTACTAAGCCCAAAGAGGTAAGGAGCATGCACTTATTACCACACGACAAACCACCTCAGGGATGGGAACCTGAGTGCAGTGAGTCAGTACCACACTAGCCCAAATGGACCAGTGTGAGTTTTTTCTGGTGACTGGAGTGCCAATTCTGCCACCAACCCCCAAGTTTTTCCCCAGTATGTTAGAGGATGTCCTTTAAGCGTTGGATGTAGATTAAAATCATACTCAGGACAAAGCAATTGCAGGTTAAGGGCCTTGCTCAAGGGCCCAACATAGTAGGATCACTCATAGGATTTGAGCCAACAATCTTCCAGTTACTGACACAGATCCCTAGTCTCAAAGCCACCACTCCGCCTGAAGGCTAAATCCTAAAGAGTAGTATTTATGCACAAACGTATAAGCCAAATGTATAGCTACCATAATTTAAGTGGGTAAATGTACTCCAAGTCATGCTTTTTTAAACACATCACTGTGGAGGCTACCGTGGGCCAGCACAGCAGATTGGACAGGTGCCAACCATATACATACTTCTTTGCAATTGCAATGCACGGTAATGTCTTGTGTTGTAATGTCATGTGTAGTATTTAATGTTAATTGCTGCACGTAGCGAGTGCGTGTGTATGCCCTCCATGCATGTTAGGAGTAAGGGGGGTTACACACCACCTTGTGGTCAAGTTTTATTGCCTCCTGCCATTTACTACACCCTCCTACACAATGGTCAGTCGGTTCATTATAATATATTTCATTCATTAATTCCAGCATTGTTTTATTAATTTAGCTTTTTTTTTTATTAAGTCAGCTCTAGAAATTTCTTTTTTATTGTTTTCTGTTTAGTGACATTACTTAGAATTAAAAATTATAATTACACATTGATTTCCTACTATGATTTGCTGGTTATGTGTGCGGTTATAGAAAACTAAACCATACCTTTCACATCTGAGAATTCAACAGTGTTGTATTGTAAATTAATGTAATGAATGTCCTTGATGCAGACACACACACATCTTCCAGGACATGTTCAAGCCAGAGAAGTCAAACATACCAGAGCTCAGTTATTTCTGCCAAAAAGTAATAAAATAATACATATTTTTGAAAATAAGTATTGTATCTTTTCACATCTTGTTATATCACACTTTTATTCTTGTCGTATCAGAGTATCGATAACTATTGATATCAATAAATTCCTACACTAATGATATCCATCCAAAAATGGTGGAAGGAGAGGAAGCAGAAGTGGCAGAACCAGGCCAGAGTTTACAAGCTAAAAGCTAACCCTCATAGTGATGCGTTTTTATAGAGATGTAGCTGAACAGCATGGTTCCTAACGCCACTATCGAGCAAGGACAGGACTAAAGACTCTGGGAAAAACAAAAGTGGAGGACTGCACATCTACATGAACAGCTGGTAAACTGCCATGGACACAGCAGACAAATTCAGCTCTCCTCCTAATGGTGAAATGCTGATAGTAGTATTTATGGCCACATAAGTACTCTCTTCCCCCCCAAAACACACACACACGCCAGTATGCAAAGTTATTAGAAACCAGCTAAAGGCATATTCAGATGGAGTGATGACTGCATTATCATATTGATCAATATGTATAAATGCATATAAACATACTGTACATACATACACATGCGCATATGCAATGAAATTGAAACACCTGGTCAATACTGTTTGAGGATTCACACCTATATATGCACGGCCTGGTGGCCAGATATAACTGATTATACATTCCTTCAGTAAGAGCAGAGTGCGAAGGTTGAATTAGCAGAGCAATAGCACAGCTGCACATAAAATATTTCAATCCACATAAAAGAAAAAATCAGCGTTCGAACGAGGCCAAACTGCTGGTGTGTGTCCTGCTGGTGTGTCTATGATCAGGACAGCAAGGTTTTGTAGTGTACTGAGAGCATTCCACCATGAAAGATGGACCACATCCAACAGGAGTAACTGTGGACGCAACAGGAAGCTGTCTGAAATGGATGTATGGGTACTAATATAAAATGCATCCATAAGACACAAAACTATAGCTCTCCAACTCTCTGCAGAATTAAAACTGCACCTCGACTTTCCTATTTCCAACGAAACTGTTTGTTGGGACCTCCACAGGGTCAGTATTCATGGTCAGGCTGTTATAATCAAACCTTTGGTCACTTGTGTCAATGCCAAATATCAGTTTCAATCGTGCCAGCAAATCTTGGGCTGTGGACAATATGAAACATGTATTTTCCTCTGATGAGTCCACCTTACTGTCTTTCCCACATCTGAGAGAATTACGGTATGGAGAAGCCTCTGAGAGGCTTACCACCCAGACTGTTGCATACCCAGAGTGCTAAGGGTGGGCGAAACAGCCTGAAAATTATATCAGGATATTTCGATAATGTGAAATTTGCAATAATGATATTTATGATGATACAGGAAAAAAAAATACTAAAAAAATGTTTTATCAGTGATTGCAGCTTGCAGGGAGCATTATTTATTAGTGCAAACAAAATAAAGGGCATTTTTCATCTGTCTTTTCCAATGAGCTGCTGTCATTGATGACAGACAACCTAATTTGAATTGAGAATCTATTGCCACAAGTCACTAGCAACAGCAGCATTACAGCGCAATAATAATGACACAGCATTATATACACAGACACAGCATAAGTCAAATGTAAGCACAAAAGTAGCCTAGGTAGTGTTTTCCCTGGAAATCTCAAGTAAAAGAATAACATAACTGCTTAACACTTGTGTTTAACAATAATTAAAGTAACTTAACCATGTAATTCTTAAGGAGCCTGCACAGTATTGCCGCCTCATAAAACTGACATCAAATTTTAAGTACAGATGTAATGAAACCGCAGCAATAGCCCCGATCGTTCCAATCCTTTTCTGTGCCTCCTCATGTGGAACTCCCCTGGTATCAGCTGTACCTAGTTGTGTTTAATTACTGTAGTCCTGTATTTAAGTGCTTTTTTGTCAACGTTTCCCCAGTCCAGTCATTGACGTTCTTCAGCATGTTTTCTTGGCATCTTGTCTAAAGCACAGTGAATGATTATAAGTGCATGTTAGTATAACCCCCCTGGACCACTGCAGGCAATCATATGGCGCATGTGCAACGGGCGAAACTTTGTCTGGATGCTGAATTTTCAGTACTATACAGACGTTTACTTACATCCACAATTTGCTAAGCAGATTATTAGTGCACCTAAAATATTAATGAGAGGTGTATTATGCTGTCCAAAAGTTAGTAATGTCTAGAAATTTGGCGCATTGCTATATTAAAAAAATATGTCTAACTTGCTAAATTGCGAAATTGATAAAAATACCACCAACCCACTGGTGCCTTTTTACCTGGTTTATCCACAATATCTCCTCTTTTAAGATGCTGTGGCTGCTGAGCTGTCCCTTTTTTTTTATAGCTTCCATGATTTAACAAAAGTCACACGTGGTGTGCTTTGCTAAGTTTATGTTTAGTAAACAGAGGGATATGCCAAATTTATACAGATACCTAACTTTTGGGCATCATAATTTATTTCTAATTGTGGGCATAAGTAAATGTATGTATAGTGCCGAAAAGCCGGTGTCTATTATCTAAAACCTAACAATGACATACAGTATGTAGCTATCAAAAGAAATTTAACTTAAATGACAGTTTGATTTCTGAAAGAAAAAAATATTGTTTACATTACTTGAACCATTGGCATAATAGCTGATAGATTAATCTATTGAAATCTATTGAACAGTCATTAGTGGCAGCCCTAAATTGATTGCTTTGTTATATGATCGATATGACACTTTTTTATCATGTAAAAATTTATACTGGGGTTATTGCGGATGGTATGACATGGCACAGCCCTACAGAGTGCAGCATGTGGGTGGATAAGTCATGGTTTGGGCTGCAATATCATGAAATTTCCTAGGCACAGTAGTACTTCTATATGGGCACATCACTGCCAAGAACTACCAAACCATTCTGGAGGACCATGTTCACCTAATGGGTCAAACAATGTACCCTAAGATGGTGCCGTGTGTCAGGATGATAATATACCAATAACACAGCAAAACTTTTGACAGAAGGGTTTGATGAACATAAAAGTTGAGCATCTCCCATTGCCTGCACAGTCACCAGATCAGAATATTTTTGAGCAACTTTGGGGTGCTTTGGTTGGAGCGAGTCAGGAAACGTTTTCCTCCAGCAGCATCATGTAGTGACCTGGCCACTGTTCTGCAAGAGATATGGCTCAAAGTTGCTATGGCCTCTGTGTGGGACTTTTATCTGCCATTACCAAGATGGATTGATGTTGTATTGACTGCAAAAAGAGGCTCTACATCACATTAATAAATTACTGTGGTCTAAAACCAGGTGTTTCAATTTCATTGTCCAAACCCTTTATACGTATACATACACGTGCACACACACACACACACACACACACACACAAAATAAAGATGATGTTTTTTTAAAAAATACAAATATGTATAAAATAC
>JAABNX020032984.1:0-19781 GCA_015163995.2 Mormyrus lacerda | reverse complement strand
CCTGCTACTTTTCACAGCACCCCCCCACACACACACACAAGGCATAGTGTCTGCTGCAAGGGTCAGACCCTACCCCTCTCCCTCCTGGGCACTTTTTAGAGACACAGACTGCTGCAGCAAAGCGTTTATTGGAGGATAACATCAGACCCACCTCCTCTCATTCTACACTCCAACTCTCTCATTTTCCCAGAGTTTCTTTCAGACTAGCGCAACACCGGGATAAGCTCCAACATCGCTCTCAGAATGTCCAAGTCCTTTGCAGGATGTACAATTTCCTTACTGACACTACCGCACCAGCGGCAGCCCCACTGTACGGTCACACTCAATCTGGTAACCACACCACTCAGCTCCACAGTCGGCTCCACAGTCAGGTCCATCAGCCATCACCCTCGTACCATGGGCTGTTCGGACAAATCCCATATGTATTCATAAGGACCCAATTCACTGAAACTAAATAATAATAAAAACCAACCGCAATAAATTTCACAAATCGCAACATCTGGGAAAAATAATTAATGACACTAACCACTAGTCCTGGCCCCGCCCACTAGTAACGGACAAATCCCACAATAAGCACCCAATTCACCAAAACTAAATAATGATAAATAATAATAACCAACCACAATAAATTTCACAACATCTAGGAAAATAATTAATGACATTAACCTCCTGGCCCCGCCTACTAGTGACCTCTGTGACCTCAACCTTTTGATCTTTGTATCCCTTTGATCTTTGTGTCCCTTTGATCTTTGTGATATTTGACCCCAGCTGTCTTTTTGACAAATTTGACCCGTTGATCAGTGACCATGACAAAAGCGGTATGCCTCTATCTCTTTCTGTAGTCGTGTCATCGGACTTGCGGCCGCATGTCTTGGACACTCAGGTGAAGAGAGGGGCGGAGCTGTCAACTGATCACTACCTGGTAGTGGGTTGGCTTCGCTGGTGGGGGAGGAAGGCGGCCAGGCCTGGCAGGCCCAAGTGTATAGTGAGGATCTGCTGGGAATGTCTGGTGGAATCCCCTGTCAGGAGGAGTTTCAAGTCCTACCTCTGTCAGAACTTCTCCCTTGTCCCAGGGGAGGCGGGGGACATTTAGTGCGAATTGGCCATGTTCTGTGCCTCCATTATGGAGGCGGCTGACCGGAGCTGTGGCCTTAAGGCGGTCGGTGCTTGTTGCGGCAGCAATCCCCAAATCCGCTGGTGGACACCAGCGATGAAGGATGCCGTCAAGTTGAAGAAGGAGTTCTATCTGGCCTTTTTAGCCTGTGGAACTCACCCGGGTGTGGAAGGAGTTTGGTGAGGCCATGGAAAACGACTTCCGGACGGCTTTCAGGTGATTCTAGTCCACCATCCAGCAGCTCTGGACGGGAAAGCGATGCAACATCAACACTGTTTTTGGTGGGGATGGGGTGCTGCTGACCTCAACTCGGGACGTTTTGGGTCATTGGAGGGAGTACTTCGAAGACCTCCTCAATTCCACCAACACGCCTTCCAATGTGGAAGCGGAATATGGGGACTTTGGTGTGGATACTCTTATTTCTGGGGCAGAGGTCGCTGAGGTGGTTAAAAAGCTCCTCAGTGGCTGGGCCTCAGGGGTGGATGCAGCATTGTGTGGACATCGGGGACAGTGCCTCTGGATTAGCAGACCGGGCTGGTGGTGCCCATCATTAAGAAGGGGGACCGGAGGGTGTTCTCCAACTATAGGGGGATCACACTCCTCAGCCTCCCGGGTAAGGTCTATTCGGGGGTTCTGGAGAGGATTGTTGAACCTCGGACTCGTTTCCAGTGAGGGTTGGACTCCGTCAGGGCTGTCCTTTGTCACTGATTCTGTTAATAGTTTTTATGGGCAGAATTTTTAGGCACAGCCAGGACGTTGAGGGTGTCCGGTTTGGTGACCTCAGGATTAAGTCTCTGCTTTTTGCGGATGATGTGGTCCTGTTAGCCTCATCAGACCGTGACCTTCGGCTCTCACTTGGACAGTTTGCAGCCAAGTGTCAAGCGGCTGGTATGAGAATCAGTATCTCCAAATCCGAGACCATGGTCCTCAGCTGGAAAAGGGTAGAATGCTCTCTCCAGGTTGAGGATGGGGTCATTTGCCAAGTGGAGGAGTTTATTTATCTCAGGTTCTTGTTCATGAGTGAGGGGACGATGGAGCAGGAGATCGACAGGCGGATTGGTGCGGCATCTGCAGTGATGCAGGCGCTGCATCGGTCTGTCATGGTGAAGAAGGAGTTGAGCCAAAAGGCTAAGCTTTCGATTTACCAGTCGAGCTACGTTCCTACCCTCACCTATGGTCACGAGCTGTGAGTAGTGACCGAAAGAACGAGATTGCGGGTACGAGCGACCAAAATGAGTTTCCTCTGCAGGGTGGCTGGGCTCTCCCTCAGAGATAGGGTGAGGAGCTTAGTCATTCGGGAGGGACTCAGAGTAGAGCCGCTGCTCCTCCGCATTGAGAGGAGTCAGATGAGGTGGCTCAAGCACCTGATTAGGATGCCTCCTGGACGCCTCCCTGGTGAGGTGTTCCAGGCATATCCCACTGGGAGGAGGTCCCGGGGAAGACTGAGGACACATTGGACGGACTATGCCTTTTAGCAGGCCTGGGAACACCTCAGGATTCCCCCAGAGGAGCTGGAGGAAGTAGCCGGGGAGGGGGAAGTCTGGGTTTCCCTGCTGAGACTGCTGCCCCGCGACCCGACTTCGGATTAAGTATGAGATGATGGATGGATAGACGGAACTTGAGAAAGCAGGATCTTGCATCCGCCTCCTACTGCCACCCTGAGGTAACTGGTGGTTTCCCATGTGAGACGCTGCGTTCCCTCAATTAACATCCCCACCACAGCATGCCATTATTAAACATGCAATAAAACATTAACCTAATAAAAAATCTGATGTAACCTTTTAAAATAATAATTAAATGTGACCCACAATACACTCACAGCAGCATTGCAGCAATACAGATATATCACTGAACACAAAGGAAAGGTGGATTCTTACTCTGACGTCCCTCCCTGTCCTCTAGTGATGAGCTCCACATTCTGTGATGCTGCCTCTGCTGGCCGATTGTTTGTTTCTCTCCCCCCTGTCTAATTTAGACGTGGTGCCCCTGTTCCCCTGGGGGTGGGTGTATAAGGTGGGTTCCCGGCTAAGGGGGGAGGAATCGAGCCTTTTTTGTTATGTTCTCTCCTGTTTGTGCTCTTTGTTAATAAATGACCCCTGACAATCGAGCCATCCCGGGTCTGAGTCTGTTTATGCTGCACCTGACAGCAGTCGGAATGTAACACTTACAGAGACTAAAATGCATGAGGGTTTACAGCACAAGCACAAGCATTTCTCTCATATTTATGATATACACAGGGCTCTCAAGTTTTGCACACAGACAAGAGTGACATTTCACAGGATGCCTTTTCATTGGTTGTTGTGTTGCATTTTACCCAGATACAATATTGATATTTTCTTATTGGCTATTGTGTAGGCCCTATTTTTTTTTTTTGATTGGCTGGTAAGTTACAGGCTGTAGGACTCCAGCGGAGACGCTTGTTTCATAGTGAGGCGCTACTGTGCTGGCGTCAAAGAAATATTGGGTGCTGCGGCATATTAGCCTACAAATTATTTTTCCGTGTGAGAAATACAATGTGTGGCGGGAGTGCGTGACAAAAGACTGAAAAGAGTGACTGTCACCGCTCAATGCGTGACACCTGAGAGCCCTGACTATTTTTTTTTTTTATCACAAATAAGAAAAAGTATAGAGTTACATTTTCTAACAAATTATTAATCATTGTTAATGGCTATAACTAATTATTAACCACACATCTATATATTGTACTGCTGTTTTTTGCCCTTTTGTTCTATTTTTCACTTTTGGTTTAAATGCCAAAGTGCATTTTGCCATCAGAGTACTTGTACGTAAATGATAATAAAGATAAATCTAAAAAATTGTGTGGAATGGCAACACATCACCATTCTATCAGCTCTACAAAACGCCCAGAATATAAGGCGTCAGATCTGAGTTGCTGCAGTGCTTATCACTGTTGTCTCACACCTCCCGGATTTGAGTCTCTGCCCCAGCTCCATGTGGTAGAGTTTGAATGTTCTCCCCAAATCGTTGTGTGGTTTTTCCTGCAGGTACTCTGGTTTTCCCCCTACAGTCCAAATAAATGCTAAAGTTCATTGGAGTTACCAGCTCATCCGTAGCTGTGAGTGTGACTGTGAGTGTCGGTGTGCCTGTGAGTGTCAGTGTGCCTGTGAGTGTCAGTCAGCCCTGCAATGGATCGACACCCCATCCTGGGCAGCTTCTACAATAGGTTTCAGTCTCCCACAACTCTGTATAGGACACAGTATAGATAATGAATGGAAAGAGAAATTATATAGATGGCATACTGGTAGGAGAGAGCAGTTATACTGAGAATGAATCTCTGTGTCCATTTAGACTTCTGTTAGTTTTTTGCTTTTTTCCGCAGATGAAGCAGATTCAAAGCTGTTGGGATACAATAAACAAAATATACATGATGTCTGCAAGAAATGATAAAAATCAAAACAGTAAAATAAAGACAAAATCAGATGCTATTCTCACTTTTTTATGACGCATGAAATACTTTGTAAATATCGGCTCCCTTCCTATTGGTGCATGTTCTGGGATGGAAACCCCCTCTTGGGTCACCCGGCTGGCCACTATCCTCTGGATTTTGTGGGGCTCTATTCCCCACTAAAAGGTGTTAAAAATGTTTGGATCCCCTGATGAACCAAAAACACTGTTGGGATTCTGAAAGGACCTTTAAGTTTGAGGACGGATCACAGCGTGTTTCTGGAACACTGCCCTCTTATGGGGGAAAAAACCAGCAAACTAATGCATTACTGAGGTACATCACGGGGAGAAAATGCAAAGAGAGTAAACACTGCAGCCTGCAGATGAGGCATCCATTAAATATACTGTACAGTGATGATTCGATGTTATTAGTTGGTTACTGTTCCTGTTTTTTATCAGTGTGTTGCATCACGTTCTGTCTAGCAGTTATTTCTGTGGCAGTCAAATTCATATTTTAATATATCAGAATTTGCGTTGCAATGACAAGAAATTAGCTTGCATTTTAATGAATCACGCATTTGCCGTATTAAGGTTCAAATGCGCGGTAATTTCCTGTGCAGAGGCATGTAAAATCAGTATTCATTTAAGCTATTGCGACAAGAAATTCTTTTGTGTATCAGTTGTGCTATGTCACTCCCTGCGTATAATTCTCCTACTTATTATACAGGAATGTGTTCATGTAGCAGATTACATCATAATTGCGATTTACATAATTATGATGGGTTTAAGTTGGTTTTCAGGCCCCTAGAAATCTGCATAAAATAACCACTCCGCCCTCCCACATCTCGGAGCAGATGCGTTTGCAGTTGCGCAGTGATGCGAGGGGTGGCACTGTGAGCGGTACCCGCGCAGCATCTGCCCACACCGGGGACGTGACCGGGCGAAATGCCGTCGACTTCTGCATGCTGAGCGATCCAGCCGCCAAGGGCAGGGCATCGGCAAGGTAAGGAGGAGGAGGCTGCATTCAATCCGCTAAACATATGAAAGAGTCGGTGCAGACAGGATGACGAGCCCGCGCCTCGATCAGATGCGACGTATTAATAAATGAAAATATCGTTTAATGTGCGAGGTCTCTCATATTGCCTGTATAATCGGGACCACGAATAAACAAAATACACGCAGCGTTTCCTTTTTGGCGTATGTGAATCTAAATATTATAGTGATCGCAAATAATATGCATTTTATTGGTGGATTCGCATCCTTCTAAACGCTTACAGTAACAGGTCCAGTAACATGGAAACTAGTAATACGTCACTTGACTTAAAACAAGTATGTGTCCTTAATGCACAGAGCTGGACATATAATGCATGCTGATGTGAGCTGTAAAAACCACAAATTAAAATTATCAGTAAATACTTTGCTGGCATAATGTATGCAGTGAACAAAGTGCCATTACAGGGTGTAGCAAATGTGAATGCTAGTCCACAAGCATCATCCACATTTTGAGAAGTTTCATCAAAACGTTTTTAATAAACAGCAGAAAAATTCAGTTCTGCAGTTGTACTTTGAAATGCAGAAATGCAATTTCAGCGATTGTTGGAACAAAAAAAAATTATTTATATATTCAGGAAACAAGAAGACGCAGACGCTGATGTTAGGCGCCGGTGTGAGACGCACTGTCACCCGCGACAGTGTCCTTAGTGAATCCAGAAAGTTAAAATAATATCTCAGCCTGTCACAAAGCTGCTAGTTTCTGTCCCATGTTCGAATGTCGGCGAGCGAGCAAGCAGGCGAGTCAAGCCATGATTACGGGTATAAAAGGTTTTATTGACAGGAACCGGGCAAACAGAGACGAACAATACTACATCAATGATGGATCTGGGGCACAAGCTTGGATTAGACACACACCTGTGCAACTGGGTCTTGGACTTTCTGACCAACAGACCACAGACAGTGTGCATGGGTCACCACACCTCCACCTGCATCACTCTCAGTGCTGGAGCACCTCAGGGCTGTGTGCTCAGCCCCCTCCTCTACTCCCTCTTCACAGACGACTGCAAATCCAGTCATGATTCTAACATCATCATTAATTTTGCAGAAGATACAACTGTGATAGGTCTAATCTCGAACAACAACGAGTCAGCCTACTGTTAAGAGGTCGAGAACCTTGAGCACTGGAGCCAGGACAACAAGCTCACCCTGAATTAAAAAAGACAAAAGAACTAATCCTGGACTTCAGGAGATGGAAGCACGGGGGCCACCATCCCATCAGCATCAGTGGTGAGAAGGTGGAGGTGGTTTAGAGCTTTCAAATCCTTGGGGCTCAGATCAGCTGTGACCTGTCATGGACGACAAACACATCAGTCATACCCAAGTAGGGACTTCAGAGGCTCCACTTCCTGCGGAGCCTGAAGAAAGCACAACTTCCACAGCAGCTCCTGGTGAACTTCTACAAGTGCACCATAGAGTCACATACTGCATCACTGCATGGTACTCTGGATGCACCTCGGAGAACAGGAAGACCCTGCAGCGCATCATTAAGACAGCCCAGCGGATCACTGGCAACCCAGCTTCCATCAGTGGAAGAAATCCACTGGACCCAGTGCAGCCGCAGAGCTGGAAAAATAATAAAGGACCCAGCCCACCTTGGACACACATTCTTTACACCTCTGCCATCTGGTAGACACTACAGAACCCTGTATGCACGCACAACCCGACTGAGGAACAGCTTTTACCCCACATCCATCACATTTCTTAACTCTCATTACTGATCTCGCACATTTTGAAGCAATAGCCCACATGTGCAATTTCCATATTTATGTGCATTTACTCCACTTGAAAACTCTACCACTGCGAACTTACTTACCAGCACACACACACACACACACACACACATATATATATGTGTATATATATATATATATATATATATAGACTGTACATAATCTCCCATTGTATTTATGCCTCAGAATCTATTTAATTGTACATACACTGTGCATCTGCTGGCATGTTCCAAACTATATCTCATTGTACTAAAATGCAATATTTTACTCATAAACTTGAAATTCAGTGTTTGCCCAATTTGCTCTCTTCAGTCTGACCTCAGTCTAAAACCACACCTACTGCAGCTGGAGAAGTAGGAAGCTCCTCCCCCTTTCATACACAGACAACTGCGAGAGCAAACGAAACTGAATCCCATTAGTGTTCGTAATAAAATGGCAGAAGCCAGTTCAGCACTGGATCCGAATCAGTTCAGCTGTTCAATTTGTCTGGATCAACTGAAGGATCCAGTGACTACAGCCTGTGGACACAGTTACTGTATGAGCTGCATTAAGAGCTGCTGGGATCAGGAGGATCTTCTTGGAGTTTACAGCTGTCCCCAGTGCAGACAGACCTTCAAAACCAGACCTGTTCTGAGCAGAAACACCATACTGGCTGAGGTGGTGGAGAAACTGAAGAAGACTGGACTACATGCAGCTACTCCTGCTGACCATTATGCTGGACCTGGAGATGTGGAGTGTGATTTCTGTACTGGGAGAAAACACAAAGCTGTCAAGTCCTGCCTGGTGTGTCTGGCCTCTTATTGTGAAACTCACCTCCAGCCTCACTATGAGTCTCCAGCTTTTAAGAAGCACAAGCTGACTGATGCCACTGGACATCTGCAGGACAAGGTCTGTTCCCAGCATGACAAACCCCTGGAGGTCTACTGCCGTACCGACAAGCAGTGTATCTGTCTGCTGTGTGTGATGGATGAACACAGAGGCCATGATACAGTCTCAGGTGCTGCAGGAATGACAGAGATACAGGTCAGGCCAGAAACCTTTATATAAATTATAAAGTGTGTTTGATATTAAAAAGGCTTTTGTCTTAGTGCATTTGAGTTTATCTGTTACGAAGATACCAAGATCAAGTGTCGTTTGGGAAAGCAAAAGAAAAATGAATTTTAAACACACTGCAGTGTGTAGAGTTTACTGAGGATGGTGCAATAAACATAAACACCTGTGGCGGGTCTGTGGGTGAAAAAAACCTTGTTAATGGTCTTGCTCAAGGAGCCGCAGGCATGCTGAGGCTGGGTTTGAACCTGTGACCTTGTGATTACAGGCACACAGGCTTAGCCCACTGAGCCACATGCTGCCAGTCCATGACAGAGCACACTCACAAACCATTTACACCTACAGTATGGGTAATTTTTAGTAACTCCAATTAGCCTCAGCATGTCTTTGGACTGTGAAGGGAAACCCCACGACAACATGGTGAGAACATGCAAACTCTGTGCGCATGTAACCCAGCCGGAGACTCGAACCCTGGTCCTAGTGGTGTGATTTATGTCAGATAATGAAAGAAACTTGTTTCGTCATCTTGTTTCCTGTCTGTAGAAACAAATGGGAGAAACACAGAGGGAATTTCAGCAGAGAATTCAGATGAGAGAGAAGGAGCTGCAGAAGCTGAGAAAGGCTGTGGACTCAATCACAGTGAGTATGAACCTAAAGATAAGATAACAGCTGGCTTGTGTTCATCTTGAATCAAGACTCCCCAGACCCAGAGTCAACAGATTTATAGAGCTATGTGGATTAATCATACTAAGATCCCCGTGGGTTACTCTGGGTCAGGGGTTTGGTGGGACAAAGGTGCCAGATAACAGTGTCACAAGATAGAACAGTAACAGAGACCCAAACAGGGTGCAGTCAAAGAGCCAAATCACAGTACAGGAATCAAAGTCGAGGTTGATAACAGAGATCGGAAAGCGGGGTAAACTACCCAGGGGAGTGAGGGAAAAGGCAAACACTCATGGGGACACGGTGAAGGTGAGACACTCAGGCACATCTAGATGGGGGTCAGGATCAGCAGTCACTTGGGTGGCAGGGTCTCACACCACAGACAGTTTACCCAATCTACCTGGTTTTAAACTACCAGTAAGCAGGAGTAAAAGGAAGCAGGCATCAGATACATCGGGCTGGGTGCTGTGGTTCCTGCAAGCGATCCGGGCTCATGCTCACAAACAGGGTTTAACTAACCTGGGGTTACCAGGCTTCTTACCAGAGCAGAATTCTTACAATGTGAGTCTGTTCACACACACGCTTCTCTCTCCCTGTATGAGGTGGAGTGTGTTTTATTGTGTTTCATTTTCTTCCGCTAGAGGAGCTTCTCTTTCTCTCTCCTGCTGCCTCCTGGTCTTTCACATTTACATGAGCTGTTTATGTCAGTAACCTTTGTTCACACACACGCTTCTACTTATTTGGAAAATTGCCATTTAAGGCGCATTTGAGAAAAAGCAAGTTTTCAAATACATGTGCAATGGAAATAAACACCAAGAACTTACCAATTAAACTGAGACCAAACGATGACAACCAACCTCCCACCAGTCTTTGCCAAATCCCTGCAGCTGATAGTGTATGACCTTAAGTGATCATTTCCAATCACTGCTGGCTGGATTTAAGTACCGGAGGCATCCTGCATCATGATGTTACAAACCCCAAACTTGTGCTGTTTTTATACTTCCTGTTGCTTCACATCACTATTGTAAAATGAGGCTCTCTAGAGCCTCAAAAGGGGCCAATTGTAATTTACCATCCTCTGCTACCTGTGTCACTAACAGACCTCAGCACAGTCAGCAGTGGAGGACAGTGAGAGGATCTTCACTGAGATGATCCGCTCCATTGAGAGAAGACGCTCTGAGGTGATACAGCAGATCAGAGATCAGGAAAAGGCTGCAGTGAGTCAGGCTGAAGGAGACATGAAGAGACTGAAGCAGGAGATTGATGAACTGAAGAGGAGACACTCTGAGCTGGAGCAACTTTCACACACAGAGGATCACATCCATTTCCTCCAGGTAACAGAACAGGTATTCTAACAATATGAAAAGCAGAGTATTCAAATGGATGTATATTTTCATTTGTGTTTAAACTACTCTGTCATTTGTCAGATGGCAATTGTCCTGTTAATTTGATTACAATATACATTTGTTTTGATGAAGCTATTTAATCAAACTGTGTGTCTGTAGAGGTGCCAGGGTCCTGTCACCCCTGAAGCTGGATTTGGACCTAGAATCTCTATCTGTCCACGTTCTGATTTTGGGAATGTGAGGAGGGTGGTTTCTGAACTGAAGGATCAACTGGAGAATGTTTGTGAAAAGAAAATGGCAGAGATCCATGACAAAGGTTAACTAATAAATACATTTTCCAGTCTGTTCATGTTAATATAGACTATGCAGTTCAGTCAGCTTCACATTTGTGGGACCAAGTCAGTTTCTGTTTTAATAAGATTAAATCTTTGTTAAAACTGTTGAAAGAGCTCCACATTCTATAAGCTGCAAAACCCAGATCACATGAATAGTTTTTGTTCCGGATAATAGTATCAAAAATTCTGTATCATATGCAACTTTCAAGGATTTGCAGTTTGTTAAAATGTTTATTGTCCCTCATAATGATAATATCCTACTGCTGTTGTCGCCACAGTGAGTGAAGTCCATCTCCCACAAGTAAATTCCTTTCACTCACATCCCTGTTTCTCTCTGTCTCCTCCTAGTTACCAAAGACACCATCCTACCAATATCAGTGCCCAGGACCAGATCAGAACTCTTACAATGTGAGTCTGTTCACACACACGCTTCTCTCTCCCTGTATGAGGTGGAGTGTGTTTTATTGTGTTTCGTTTTCTTTTGCTAGTGGAGCTTCTCTTTCACTCTCTTACTGTCTCCAGGATTTTCACATTTACATGAGCTGTTTATGTCCGTAGCTTTTGAATCCAATGCGATGCCAAACAAGTTTATTTCCACTGGACCAGGTATGGTAGTTTTGGTATGTTTCCTGTTATTTTGACTTTTGGTCGAGTACCAGTAGCAAAAGTACTAGTAACCAAAGTCCCAAAGCAGCTGGGGCTCTTTTTTGGTACTGCGGGTTGGGATTTGCAAACACATTCATTGATGATCTAAAACACAATTTTAAAAAGCCTAAAAGCCAAAACAAACACATAAACAGTTAACTACAAAAAAATTACATTGCAGAGGCAGTGTATGACTAAACTCCTGCTGATTTAATGTATTGAAACGTTGCAGCAAATAGTAACACTTTAAGCCCTGTTTATAATAAGTTGATATTATTGGCAGACCTTGTCAGTGTCAGCTCTGTCTGTCCTAGTCTTTCGTGTCTTCTCCGTGTTTAGCCAGCAGGCGTCACTGGCCATCCAGTCCCCCCTATTGTTAGCCTTTTGTGTGCTCCCCAGATGGCCACATAGCTCAATGAGCTGAGCATGCGGTTACCTGTAAACCTCTTCATACGTGTTTGTTTAAATCCTGCGTCCTCTGTTTTTGTATTTTGTTCCTAGTGTTTCATTGATCAGTTTCTAGTTCCTGTGAGTTTTTTTGCTTTGTGTCTTGGTTGTGTTTTACCTGTCTTTGTCATTCCCCAGTGTTAGATTATGTTTCCTTGTTTCTCTCTCAGTTTCTTAGTTTTGCTGTTTGATCTCCCAGATCCTTGAGTTAATTATTAGTTTCACAGGTTGCCTGTTTTACTAGCCCTTATTAATTGTTTTCACCTGTCCTATATTACTCGTTAGCCTTTTTGTATTTACATTCCTGATCCTGTTCAGGGGGGTATTCCATGAAAGTAGCAACGAAAGGCAGACTTTCCCGAAAAAGTCAGATTCAACCTAGCTCCATCTCTAAACTTAGCCTCATGTCATTCCACAAACACAGTTCAGTTTTAACTAATCAAGGCTTATTCAAGACAGACTTGCATAGTCTCACTTAGTGCACACACCCGCGATATTTAAGAAGCCGAAATAAATGGATGAACGATAAATCGACCAAATGAGTCAGTAAGCATGTAAAATGAGAGTCGTGTTTCTTTCCGCCACAGAACAAACGCTGCTGATGGAACTGTATGAAAAATACAAAGATGTAATCGTTAAAAAAGGCAATACTGCAGCCATAAACACAGCCAGGAAGTTGGATTGGCAATGAATTGTAGACAGACTAAATGCATAAGTTACGTAAATGTTACAAGCGCTTAGTACAGTGGCATGGTGGTACAGTGGTTTATGCTATCGCCTTATAATGCAAAAGTTGCTGGCTCGACCCGCATAGCTTCGTAAAATACTTTAAATCACATCCGTGTGAAATGTTCCGCACAAATAACCGTTATGTTGTCTTTTATAACTCTCTGTCCATAATATTTTAACGGGTTTTTTTCCAATTACAGTCATTGCATTTCATGTTTCACCTTTGTAATATGCATACACTTTTATTTTGTAGTAAAATACCGTTATAACGGACTTCAAGGGACCTGGCAAAATAGTCCGTTATATCTAGAGTATGCCCAGAACTCAGGACACCATTTACTCATGCCACACCCCAGCAGACACACTTGTGATATAGATTATTACATTGTACATGTAATAATCCAACTTTACCGGACCAGATGCGTGACTATTAATAATCCCGACTACGTATCTGCGCTGGATATCACCGGTACGACAAGCGCCTTATAGGCGGAACTGCATGTCCGTTATAGCCGAACAAAACTACAGCTAAAAGGGCCCTGGGGACCAAATGTTTGTCCATTATAAGCGAAATTTCATTATATGCCAGTCTGCTATATCCGATGCTTTTTCTGCATGTTCTTAAAGGCACACGGCCAGGACCAGCGGACTTCGTCCATTATAGACGATATTCCGTTATATGCCACTATCCACTATGTCCACTATAACGGGATTTTACTGTAATTATTTTGGAATTAATTGTAATGCTAAGATGTGATTTTATAGGCTTTATTATTTTGATTATGTAGCAATCCCAGCTCTGTTCTCCATATTATGGAAGTATCACGCATAAGATTACTTCCGAAAAGATGGGTTTTATTCTCTGCTTTCTCGTCTTGCTTTTACTCATAGCACTGACTACAGGGTTCCATTTTTTATATACAGTATACGTATATACAAGACTCACTCTCCCGCTAACTGAAACAAAATCATGTTATTTTGGTACACCTTACAGATTAACAAAATAATTCAATCGGATAATGTCAAATATGATGTCAGATGAAGACACATAATTCAACAGATTACATGACATGAGTAGTAAGATAGTGGAATTTCGTCCAAGGGAACGATCTTTTGAGAATCTGTTCTCACACATCAGACGTTCTTTGAGACAACGCTTAACTAAGCAAGACAGTTAACCTGGTCCAGAGCAGACTTGTTCGCAAGTGTAAATTACCATGGTAACCCAGCGGGGATTCATTTAAGACACGTTGATGGAATGGAACTCTCACTTAAATAAGACAGACTTACTGAAATAAGCAAGACTTTCCCTTAATCCTGCTTCATGGAATACCCCCCAGGTCCTTCTGGAGTCATTGTCGCTGCTAGTGATGATGTTCTTGTTGCCTGTGGTTTTTATTTTTTTTGATTCCCTGCCTGTAGCTAATTTCCCTTTGTAGATCATTTTCTTCTGTTAGTTACTTTGTACCCTTTTTTGTTTTGACCCCTCGTGGTCCTTTTTGTTTTGTAGTGTTCCCCGTCTTTGCAGTTTGTGTTAATAAACCCTGTTCGTCCTGTGAGCCGCCAGTGGATCGTCCACCTGCCCCCATGCCAGAATCTCCTGAATACATGACAGACCTCAGGTCTTCAGGACGTTTGTTCCACAGACAGGCAGTATAGAAGCTGCTTCATCCTGCTTGGTCTTGATTTTGGGACACTGAGTAAACCTTCCCCAGATGACCTCAGGGGTCTCTATGCTTCATAATGTTCAAGGAAATCAGAAATGTATTTAGGCCTGAGATCATTAATGCTTTGTACACAAGTAATAACATTTTAAAATCAATCCTGCGACACTCAAGAAGCCAGTGCAGTGATTTAAGGGCTGGTGTAAAATGCTCTACTTAAAGGTGTTAGTGAGGACTCTGGTGGCAGCATTCTGGATGAGCTGTAGCTGTTTGACTGATTTATTACCAAGACCTGTTAAAACACCATTACAATAGTCTAGCGTTCTGAAAATAAACACATGAACAAGCTTTTCTGTATCTGGTTCAGACAGAAATTTAATTGTCGCTATTCAGTTTGCCTGTCCTGCAAGTACAACCTCTACAGATAGGCCTACACCTGCTTTGGTAGTGTCTCCAGATCCCACGACAGGCAATGCCTTCAGCTGTCAAATCTGAACACACTGAAAGCAGAAGTGCTATGGCCTTTGCAAAACAATGATAACATTCACACTGTGGTGAGAAATTTGCTAGGACACAGTAATTGTAGGAATTTGTGGCCTATATACCCTTCACAATTCATTCAAGACTGGTTTTGTGGTGTGGGTGGTGGAGAAAGTGCTCCAAGCACTACATTTTCTTTTCCACTCTGCACCAGCCAAAAGAAAGGACTTCACAGCTGCAACAGAATCCTCAAGATTCCCTCTACCATTCTGTGGCCATCGGTGGCTCGAAAATTTGCCGGCTGTCAAACGAGCAATGGAAGTTTAAAGACTGCTGGTTTCACAAATAAAAATGGTAGTCTGGGAACTTCTCATAACGTCTTTGTGTTTGTGCGACAGTGTAAAAAGGTTTAATACATTCTGGTATAGCTGTGCATCTTTAAAAAAAATACTTCACATTTATTCTCTTTGCGCACGCGTTGAGTGCACTCTTTTTTTTTGAGATTTATAAATATTGCCCCAAGACAGCACCTGCACATTTTCCTCCTTTTCCACACTGTAAATAAATATCGATGTTTATTTTTATCTTCATATTCATTAGTGATGTTGTTGGATATTATGTATTTTGCTTTAGTTGTTGTTAATGTGTGCTGATTGTTTTTGCCACTAAAACACCCGAATCCTATCTTGGGATCAATAAAATGTTATATCGTAGGCTATATATAGTATGAAGTAATATTTACATTTTAATAAAATATTATTTAGCAATTATAATGATGATTGATTATGACTTTAGTTTTAACATAGGCGTGTTTCTCGTGCATGGGTTGCCATATATCGGGGGCTGCCGTAAATGGTTCAAATCGGGCAGCGACACACACATGTATGTGTAGATGAAGCAGATCCAGAAGGAACAGGTCAGAACATGACAGCACAGGGGGCAGCCGAAGCGCCGCAGACTCGGGCGGTTATAGTATATTGGGAATAAAATGTGTGTAGTTATGGAGTTTTGGAGTGAGTTCTGTCTTAGTGAGTGTGTGAGGTGTGACAGTGATCATGATGGAGATGCTGGGCTTTGCAATGGGATTAATCGCTCTTCCTCTTGCCTACAGACTCCTGCCAGCTGACACTGGACCCCAACACAGCAAACAGATACCTGTCTCTGTCAGAGGGGAACAGGAAGGTGACATGGGGGGCAAAGCAGCCATATCCTGATCATCCAGAGAGATTTGACTGCTGGCTCCAGGTTCTGTGCAGAGAGAGTCTGACTGGTCGCTGTTACTGGGAGGCTGAGTGGAGTGGAAATAACACCTGGATAGGAGTGACTTATAAAGGAATTGGGAGGAAAGGACGCAGTGCTGACTGTGGGCTTGGAGCCAACGACAAGTCATGGGGTTTGTGTTGCTCTCCTCACAGATACTTTGTCCGACATAAATATAAACAGACTGCCATACCCATAAAGCCCTCAGGCTCCTGCAGAGTAGGAGTATATCTGGACCAGGTGGCTAGTACTTTGTCCTTCTACAGAGTCTCCTCTGATGGACTGACCCTCCTGTACAGCTTCACCTCCTCATTCACTGAACCCCTCTGTCCACTATTTAGTGTTATTTCAAACTCCTCAGTGTCGCTATGTATGCTGGGATAGCTCACTGTGTGCTAGAGCAGTCATTTTTATTTTATAATCCTTTTAACTCTGTTTGAAGTGTGACAGATATTACACAAAAATAAGTGACTAGGTTCGGCAAGTCAAACATACATGCAAAATGACCTTTTCTCTCTTATTAAAATGTAATAAAATGTAAGCCTGATGAGAAGGAAGCTTTTCCCTAACCCTGAATATGCACATTTCATATGGTTCTACTTATCTGTGTATCTATGGGTAATTGTATGAGAACTTGCCATATCCTATTCTGAATGCTTGATTTTCAAATTTGTTATATATACTTTCAATACCTTTTTGGATTCATAGATCTTTACCTCTCTAAAAAAAGTGCACAGTCATCACAGGCCATCTTATTTTTTAAATGTACCTTTACTAATAATGAACATCCTTTCATCAGCCCTGTTTAAAAAGTTATTGTCCATATTTAGAACAAATTTTTTATACCATGAAACATACCATGATGAAGTGTGGTAGAAAAATTATAAATCCTATCATATAACAACCAGAGTGGAAATAAAATTGGACATTGGTCGGCCCTGGAGGGGAGGTACATTGGGTCTGTTATGTCTTAGGCCTTAGGCAAGAAGAGATTGTTTTGAATACTGTGTGACCTTGCTTAGTGATAGCTGCCTGCAGTTGGTTCCGCAGACCCTGAAGAATGCTCGGACCTTGGAGAGCAAATGGGGGAAGAAACCACCTGCAGGAAGAGATTCGAAGCTGCCCCAACTGGGGCACAGAGAGTTATAGCTTAATAAAATAGTTGCAGCAGACAATATATATGTTACACGGTAGTAATCATGTTAATCATACTAATCATACATTAACCATGTATTTGCAGTGATTCAATGACAATATGTCAATGTGTTAATCATTAAAGAATGGAACACCCAAACATTAAAGTAACAGTGATTCTATGTCATATAATCAATATCTATATACATATCTTAAGTAGAGTGTAGAAGCAGAGACAGATTCCAGTAAATTGAGCAAGATGGGTGGATTTTACCTTGCTACCAAGGTGAACCAATGGAGCAGGAGAATTGTGTTTGTTATACCTAGAAGTCCTTATTGAGAATTGGGAGTTATGGTTTATCAACTGGTTGCTCTGTGTGCTGGGTGGGACTTGGTACCGAGTGCCAGTGTGTGATGGGAGCACTTTGCTGGAATTGCTGGAATAAAAGAGATCTTCTTTACTCACCAAAGTGAGAGGTTCAGACTTTTATTCTAAGTGACTCTCTGTGTTATCACAGAGGTTGATTTATACCACACCAGTAAATCCACTTAGAATAAAACTCCAGACCTCTCAGTTGGTGAGCGAAGTTATGTCGTTTATTCGAGCAATCCAGTAAAGCGCTCCCATCACACTCTGGCATCAGGTACCCCAAGCACACAGAGCACCCAGTTGATAAATCATAATTCTCAGTTCCAGATAAGGACTTCTAAGTCCTGATTGGTCACAAAACACTAATAAGCCAAGCTCAAACTTAACAGTAACTAACACAATTCTCTCTCTCTATTGGTTCACCTTGGCAGCAAGGTAAAATCCACCTATTTTCCTCAATTTACCAGAACATTTCTTGACTGCTAGGCTCCTACTTAGAATTTAGTGTGTAGCCCCTCCACTCAGCTGGCTTTTTGACCACATGTATCACTGACCCTTCTACCATGGATACCAATACATTACACCACAAGGGAGGAGCTTAAGTGGAGTGTACCAGGTCAGAATATACGTCTAGGGCTGTTTGATCGTGCAGGTGCCGTAAAAGGCCCAGGATGGCTTATGGAAATAGATATTGCTAAACGCTTAAATAAATTACCTTCCTTGCTTTATCACATATGTGTAAGCCCCCTCTTTAAGTATACCTTAAAGAATGAACATTATATACTGCATCCTATACATGTTGACTAATTTCTTTAACACAGTAGAAATAACATACTTTCACAAAGATAATGTAGTATTTATTTACAGAAAGAAAAAAATTTGTATGCTTAACTCCAAAAGTTTACCTTGAGGCAAAACAGCTACCCTGTACTCGCTGTTACATACATGATAAGAAAACAGAAAATACCTGATGGAAAATACCAAAATAGAAATAAAATACCCGGGTTTTAAATACATACACACATACAGTCTGGGGTACCCCTTAGTTGGCGCGCAAGTTGTAGTTTGTAATGGTGCACCAGAACACGTTCTTTTCCTTTACTCACAAAACCCTTCCTCTGTGGACACCAGGAAGCGTCTTGACCCATTAGCATCCAAAAGTGAAGACTTCTAAGGAACAGTTGTCTGTGCATTGTCCTCCCAGGCTGGCACCTCACAGCAAACCCAATGTCGCGTCATTCCTATACCCTGCTGTTTCCCCGCGCACTGTCCCGAGCTAACTCTGTATGGCGTAGTTAGCTGCTGAAACAAGTCTTCGGTGAGCAGCTGAATGCTTACTGATCTGCCTTTACAGCCCCAGAAAGACAATGGAAACAATAACTAAAAGAAAAAACAGACGATAGCCACACAGCACAACTTTTGAAATTAACTGTAAGCTTTAAACTGAGCCCATGTGCATAATAAATCGAAACATAAAGAGAACCTTCCTTCCTTCTTTTCCACGCTCCCTACTCCTTCTCTCCACTAGTGATGGGTCGTTCTTGAACGATTCGTTCATTTTGAACGAATCTTTAATGTGACTCGGGAAAAACGAGTCGTTTTGTGGGAGTGATTCGTTCAGTCGCGCACTGTAAATAAACAAAAAAACAAGTATGTTTGATACTTGATTTGATCTCTGATAGTGATTTCAGCATCATATGGGCAAAATTTAAAGAATAACCAACTCTTTATTACCTTTTAGTACATTCAGTGTTATGGAAAAGAACCATCATGACAGAAATTCACACATTTATAAACTAAAAATAAATAATAACAATAATAATAATTATTATTATTAATAATAATAATAATAATAATAATAATAATAGGGGGCGACATGGTGGTTCAGTGGTTAGCACTGTTGCCTCACACCTCTGGGACCCAGGTTTGAGTCTCTGCCTGGATTACTTGTGTGTGGAGTTTGCATGTTCTCCCCGTGTCGTCGTGGGGTTTCCTCTGGGTACTCCGGTTTCCCCTGCCTCGTGCCATTGCCTCCGGGATAGGCTACGGACCCCCCGCGACCCAGTAGGATAAGCGGGTTAGACAATGGATGGATGGATGATTAATGACATTCTATTACTGTAAATATTTGGTTGTCCTTCGATTAATGATTAACATAATTGTCTTGTCATTGAATTACTGTAAATACATGGTTAACATATGATTAATATGATTATTAAGAACATACATAAGAACATAAGAAATATACAAATGAGAGGAGGCCATTCGGCCCATCAAGCAAGAACTTAACTAATAGCTCAGAGTTGTTAAAATCTTATCTAGCTCTGATTTAAAGGAACCTAAGGATTCAGCTTGC
>JAABNX020032912.1:6955-17449 GCA_015163995.2 Mormyrus lacerda | reverse complement strand
TGTTTTTTAAATTGAGGGCGGGTGGGGAAGTGATGCAAGGTTTCAGTAACTAAAACCACCAATCTGTAGAGCAGACACGGTCAAAAATAAAATGTGGTTTGCTGGGATATTTTTTCACTTAAGGACATATTGTCATCTATAAATTGACAGTAGATTTGTTCTCCCTGTTCTGTGGGTGAAGTCATGAGATTTGAAGTTCTGTCCATCCATTTCCCAAACCGCTTATCCTTCTGGGTCACGGGGGTCTGGGGCCGATCCCAGAAGCTATACGGGCACGAGACAACCCAGAACAGGGGGCTGAGCCCATCGCAGGGCACACTCACACACCATTCACACTTATCGGCAATTTAGTATCTCCAATTAGCATCAGCATGTCTTTGGACTTTGGGGGGAAACCAGAGTACCCGGAGGATACACCGCAACGACACAGGGAGAACATGCAAACTCCACACACATGGAACCCAGGCGGAGACTCGAACCCAGGTCCCAAAGGTGTGAGGCAACAGTGTAAACCACTGTACCACTATGCCACCTCTTGAAGGTCTGTCAGTGTCATGAAAAATATTAATATTAAAATAAAATCAGGGAATAAACTGATAGGCAAATGGTGGTTTATCCTAAGCAAAGCTAACGCAGGAAAGAGCATATATTTGTATTCTCTGATACTAAAGGGACAACATTGTGTTCGTGTGTGGAAAGCACATGTTTAATTTTAGCTTAATTCAAATCGGCTGCTGTCAAGGGTGGTCGTTACGGTCATTTCTGCTGAGGCGCTGGGGAGGGTAGTGGTGTGATTAGCTGACCTGCCGAACAGCAAAACAAGTCAACGTCCAATCAGGCTGGAGATATTGCCAGCTATGCCTTTTCCGCCCCATCCAGATAAGCAGTTTGACTCCACCCCCATCGTCAAGGCCCACGTCTTTCCACATGAGTCTTTCCTGTTGTAAACAGCCGTGGTGGACAGTTTCAGTCACAGCCCCTGCACAAGAATTTGCGTTTTCAGTCCTGCTGCCTCTTGATCTGAAGTGATAAGGGAGGGCGAATGTAAGAGGAAGGATGTTGAATTTTGGAGTTTCTCTTTATCGGAGAATGTTTCCTGATATTTTTTTAAATAGTATATATTTTTGTTAGTTTTGCTATGGTTGAAGACTAACTATTAAAAATGAGACTCAAATTTTGGAATAGATACAGGTTTATTGAGAAATTCCAGCTATTTAAAATCTAAAATGAATCTTAAGCCTAAGTATACAGTGATCACAGAAAGTAATAGGACAGTGAATTTAGTAAAATTCAGTAAAAATGTATTTGTTTTTCGAACAAAATCATTACTTTACTTTGTTTACAAAAAATATATATCACATTAGAAACAATCAGTAGTTTTAAGTAAAATATTCAAGTAGTAATAAATTTAAACCGAAATTATAGTTCTAAAACAGTTCTGAAAGAACTTCATTCCCACCATGAAATGTCGATGTTCCTAGCGTTCTCTGGCATCCACAAGTCACTAAGGTAGATGGTATCACAGTGTTCTGAGTTAAAAAGTTAATTGACAAGCAGTCTCATTGGATGCTTTTTAATTAGCAACACCTTTACAATAGCAAAAAACAACAGACGTTTGTGTTAAGTATCCCTTTGTGAGCCTGTGACTACAATCACAATTAGTAGCAAAATGGCAAGAACAGAACTAAATGAGTCCTTTAGAAAGATTATAATACTTAATAAAAAGAAAATGTATCTGTGGAGATATAATAAGCTTTGCCTGTCAGTAGACTTTTGTTATGATACCAATAAGTTACATTGCAAAATTGTTACATAATTAAGCAAGCGCCCCAAGACTGTATGTTAATTCATTTCTCTTTTAAAAAAGACAATTATTATTATACTATGTATTAAATATAGCATGTAAATCCCAGTCAAGTGGTGAGACTATACAGTATAAATGCAACATGTCATGGTGTAAAGATTCCATGAGCTGCCTATGCATGGGTATCAAAGACCAAGGAGCATCCCCCCACCTCTCCACTCCCCCCCCCCAAAAAAAAATGTAAGCAAACAAGAATTTCCACAAGATAGTATTTCTCCCAGTGATGTACACCTTCCTGTGAGTGTTACATACAGTATGAGTGCATTACAACAATAGACTTTTGGCTTATTCAGCCTTATTCTACAGTCAATGTGTTTACTTACCCATAATCTCTTTCCCTTTTCCCTACTCAGCTTCCCAGGGTCCTTGACCGCCACACTACTGGCCCCGATCTGCGATTGTGGGGCAAAGTGCTCTCAGGCATGTCCGAGAAGTTGCACCAGGTAATGTTACTCTTCAAAATAGCTTCAATACCTGGCTATTAGGGTGCAAGATACTGGTTAACGTCAGGGTGTAGAGTTACACATATGAGTAGCACTCAACATCAGCCATGTTTAATTGTTGAACTATAGCTTGTGGCTATTCAGCTCGGGTAGAAGGTACAGTATTGAATGTGACATCATCTGGGGTAAGCTGTCATGAGCTTACAGATGATAAGGGGAAGTAGGTGACCCCATTGTTGTTGACCCAATTGTAATACTCTGAGCGCATTCCGGACTCAAAGAAGCGATTATCGGGTATCTTTTCACAATTTTTTTTTATCAAAATGTATCTTTGACTGAAATTCTATCATATTAATCCCTTGAAAAATACTTGAAATGCAGTCCCCTTTCACATATTTTAAAAAGGTATCAAGAGAAATGCTAAAATGTTCTCCTGTCTTATGTAATCTTTGAGATCTTTGAGATTGTGTGGTCCATTTCTGTCTTGTTGTGGGCTCATCTCCTGCTGTAGAGTCTGTCATGAATGCTGCATGGAAGCACTCCATACCCTTCTTAATGACAGGTCTAATAAAACGTACATACTTATTTCTCACATGTATATGGGAAGAGGAGGAGCTGACCAACTGTTGTCCTAGAACCCATCAATTCTTTACTTATCATACTTATAATGTATAATCCTGTTCCCTGCAATGGGTTGGTGTCCTATCCTGGGTTATTCTTTGCCTTGTGCTCATTGTCTCAGGATAGGTTGTGGACCTCCACAATCCTACACTTGTTCTATATCAGAACAAATTGGATAGAAAATGAATGAATGAATAATCCTGGCTTTCCTCACCTAGATGTTTCAAACTGTTTATTATCAGCTGCAATTAAGTCTGTCTATGATAATCATCTTTTGTACAGTGCCCTACATCTTTACAAAATTTTTAAGTTACTTTGGTCAACTATGTCGAGAAGGGATGTATATAAACTACATGTGTCTAGCACTTCACCTTAACAACAGAAACATGAAAGAGATGAATTCAAATTATGACTACAGACCTCCTCTTCATCCCACTCCCCTTATCACCAGTTATCTGCGAGGAACAGTTCCAAAGATCTTCTGCAGGTCCTCTCCCCCCTTTTTCAGGCGGGGGGAGCTTCCTCTGTGAGCCAGCTGATGGATGCAGCATCCAGCCTCTTCTGTGGCTACCCCAAGGAAGCTGGTTCCAGGGTGCTCTCCTTCAATTGGTATGAGGAGAATATGTATAAAGGTTTCTTTGGCATCAACAGCACAAAGAAGTGGACTGGCTACGTCTATGACAAGACAGCCAGTGAGTTTGACAGTAGTGGCTTTATCAGCGATCATACCCTCTACTCTGCTGTATTCCATTGATTTCATAGCATCAACTCGCTCACATTCAGGAGATTATATATAATAACATAATGGTCTGATGTACCATAATGCCCTATAGTCTTCTACCCCCTTTATGTTGTAGGTCCCTACTGTAATGCGCTCATGATGGATCTGGAGTCCAACCCAATCTCCAGAGTCATCTGGGCCTCGGTCAAGCCCTTGCTGATGGGAAAGATACTGTACACCCCTGACTCACCTGCGGTGAGGCAGATATTAAGGAGGGTAAGTGATGCAGCTTCTCTTGAAGTTCCCAGGTGATATTTTGAGGAGTGCAATATAAAGCATTCTACACAAGGTGTCTATCTTGATTTAAGTACTATGACATATAGTGGCTTACCAGAGGTCAAAAATTGGTAACGCTTTCTGTGAAAGCCATGTCTATGAACATATTCAAAGCATATTATAATGCATTCATAAAGCATTAAGCTTGAACGGTAACACTTTGCTTGAAACTTTCACCTATAAGATGACATAAGGCATGATAGTGTTGATTATAATACTTCATAAGCTCCAATAAAGCTCTCATCTATAATGCACCATAGATACCTTCATAATCCAGTACAAAGCATCCTTAATTCTTATATCGAACATTATAAGGCATTATGAAGGTATCTATAGTTTTATAAAACTTCATAAAGTATTCATGTTGCATAATAAACATGGGCAAGGTTATAATGTGTTATGCCTTCTTATAAATATAATTTATGCTTATGTTTTTAATTCTTTATTTATGCATTATAATGTGTTATGAACATGTTTAGAGAATCTTTTAGAAATGGCATGCATAGAAAATGTTACCATTTGAACACGTCATCATAATTGCAGTTTAATAATAATTAAAATTGAAGCACAACTGTAACTATTTGTGTGTAATTGTATTTACAGTGACATTCCCTCTTGGACATTGCTTTGCCTTCTGCCTTGTGCTTTGCAGGACTGGCTTCTAGTTACTATATTTCGATTAGGAGAAATAATCCAAAAATGTATGGATGAGCTATGACCTTTTGCACAGGATAGAAGTGGATAGATCAGGAAATGTCCCTTTTGTCTTGCACTGTTGCCAAAATGATTTTATCTTGACCTTCTGAATTAGAGTGCTGAAAATGTCACTCTTGTCCCATCATTATTGTTTCTTCTAAAAAAATGATCAAGTAGTTTTTTACTCTTACAAGATGCAAGAGAAAGTTCTGGAAGTGTCACCTGTAATGATATTGCGTTATTACATATTGTGTTAAGTTGTTACTGTACGTTAATAGAAGAAAGCGTTAAAGCCATGCTGTAACTAATTAAATCAAATAAGGTTGGTGGATTTATATTTTCCTTCTACTTTCCCCTTGAGTGATAAGTTGTTGTGGGAATGTAACATTTTAAAGGATCCCAATTTTGTTGGGAGAGGAATAACATTTTCTGTGATGGTGGGAAAGCCGTGTAAGCATGCGTGTCTGTGTATGTCTGCCAGGCAAACGCCACGTTTGAGCAGCTGCAGAGACTCCGAGGTTTGGGAAAAGCCTGGCAGGAAGTGGCCCCCCAGCTCTGGGCCTTCTTTCAAAGCAGCGTGCTCATGAACATGGTCCGGGTACGGCTATTTATCACATCTAATTCTCTTACCCCTTTGCTCTGTACGCATGCGGTTTGTATGGGCAAAACCTGACCAGTGATGTGTCTGTGTTTAGTGACTGACTGTCGTGTGTCAGGTTGACTCATAGGTTGAAGGGGAAGAATGAGGCGAGTTTTTTATACAGATTGCATTTTGGGTCCCATGTCCCCTTTATGTTACTTGAGGTACTGGCATCCCATCGTGGTTCTACTCCTGCTTTATGCTGCCTGGAATAGACTCCTGGTGACCATCTCACCCAGAATAAGTGGTTGATGGAAGGATGGATGGAGAGACGGATGGATAATTTGTCCCTCATATATTCTCTCCACATTATCTGTTAATATTTGTCAAACTTTATTTAGGATCATGTATTATTTTATCATTATAGCTGTATTGCTTTATTATAATTGTGAAACTTGATGTGCCTCTTTCAGGATATCATCATGAGGCCAATGGTAGCGGATTTTATTGATATGAGTGTAGAAAGTTTTGGGTTTTCCTCAAGACACATACTAAACTTCCTGTTTACTGGACCACCCACTGATCGTTCATATGATATGCCGAATTTTGACTGGAGGAACATCTTAAGTCTGACAGATCAAGGCATCCAGTTACTCAACCAGTACGGAGAGGTAATTCCTTGTTATAAACACCAAGAAATTAAATCTGCAAAATGTTGTTATTGAAATCTGTAAAATGAAACTAAAGCGTAAAGATCCAATTTTATTTCTCAACTCTGCATTCAGTTCATCCTTATGCATTTTGTTTTGCTCACTTTTACAGAAAGCTAATATTTAGTTTTCAGGGGAATATTTTCACTCATTATTCAGAATATTTTTCATTGCTTATAAGTACTTCAAGTAGAACATACTTGAAACAATTAAATGTTATTATAGCGCTGAATGTTTTTAATATTTTCTTCTAGTATATGACTCACACAGCCTCTGATTCACTGCACTTTACTCATGAAATTCTTAACCAGGAAAAGTGCAAATAAGTACAGTGAAGAAAGCTCTGTGTGGGCACTGTCCTAGTTGTTGTGCCATTAAATTGCTTTTCAGAATCCCAAATCTCTGCTTGTTTCAGGGTGAAAGAAACTTAAATTTGTTATGAATGGTGAAACAAATAAAAAAATGTCTACTACCCGCAGGCTTCTTTTGAGATGATTAGATGGATGCTTAAAAAGGACTCAGTACTTTTTCTTTGGGTTGCATTGCATCGCATTAGGGTATACAGAGTAGACAGAGCGCTCTGTCACCTGCTCAATTTGTCTTTTTAGCCTCCTGGTTCTGAGACCGAAGACCCGAAGATGCATGGGGCGTATAAATGGAGAAACATTGTTAAGCACGAGTAGGATCTGCTCCTCATTTAGCCTTTGTCCCCGGTCAGGCTAAACAGTACCTCAGTGTGACAGATAAGCCCATCTGATTGAGCCGAATTAGGCACAGCTGTCAGTCTGCACCAGCTCCTCAGTTTAGGCTTCAGTTAGTTTGGACTGTCAGTCTGTGTCCACAGAGATCGTTTTTCCAGTAGTTGCCTCAAAATGTGGATCACATATGCAAATACACGTCTATCGTCTCATTCACCCAAGTGCCGCCCGTTCTTGTTTATATCTATTATATTCTTCGCCTTCCACGGCGTGTGTTTTATCGGATGTAAGAATGACACTTTCGCCTTTCAGACCTGGTCTCGGGCCTTTTTGGGCTGTATTGTACAGTATTTTGAATGGGGTTGTTAGATACGCTTTGCCTGTAATAGGGGGCCACTGCTGAGGTGTCAGGGAGCATGAATCTGAGGTTTGAGGACCGCCACTCTTTGGCAGAAGAACCTTTTTGGATGTGTGGTATTGGATCCCATTCCTCACACATCCCATGTTGGAGAATATGACCCCGCCCTCCCCCCCACATGCTTTTTTTTTTTCTCAAGTGCTTGGACCTGAACAAGTTTGTCGGCCTCTCTGATGAGGGTCAGATGACGGTCAAAGCCTTGGACCTGCAGGGAGAGAACAAGCTCTGGGCTGGACTTGTCTTCCTGGACATGACCCCTTGGACTTCTGAGCTGCCAGCTCACATCAAGTTTAAGATCCGCATGGACATCGACTCTGTGGAACGAACCAACAAAATTAAAAACAGGTGTGTCCTTTAAGAACAGCAGTAAAAACACATTAAGGATGACAAGGTAGCTGTTTGTGTTTCTTATTGCTGGAAGATATATAGTCAGTGCTTTTCACATTACCCTGCTTCCTGGAGAACAACTGTGTCAAATATTTTAGTCTTTTGACGCATTAGATTGCCATTTCAGATGGATTTATCCTCAAAGCCCCACATTCTCTCCAATTTATTGGCAGATCAAGAACAATCAATAATTACTTCTTTACAGTAAGCACATCTTGTGTTTAAGTGTTTTAGCAATGGGTTCCAACCTAGATTTTTGATATTTATCATGTAGTGTATCTCTATGTTCTTGTTGGAATCCTCTATTCAAATCTGTGATAGGACATTATAGGTATTTTTGCACAGATACTCCGCAGCTCAAAAAACCCCTGAAGATAGTGGCCTGTTCCTTTTTACAATTGTAATCATTGAGGTTGAGGACCCCATATTTCTGGCCCCTCAGCGGGCAGTTGAATGCCCTTTTGCCCCCCTCCCCCCGTTCAGCTACGGTTGCAGAGATTGGCTCGATCTGTCATTGTTCTCTGGCTATAATGGACTTTATGATGCAATCGGTTACCGAGCTGAGAGCAGTTGAACACTTGTCTTCGCCTGACTTTCCTCGTGCTGCTGTGCTGCCAGTCGCTGTGTGAATTTCTTCTGCATTTCGTTGACTTCACATATTTAACTGCACTATTTCTCATTAGATTCTGGAACCCGGGTCCACGGGCCGATCCCATCGGCGACCTGCGCTACGTGTGGGGAGGTTTTGCCTACCTGCAGGACATGATTGAGCACGGCATCATAAAGACACAGACGAACACAGATGGGCCCCTGGGGGTCTATCTCCAACAGATGCCCTATCCTTGCTATGTGGATGATCTGTGAGAGGCTCACACCTTTTAAAAATCTCTTTGTTAGATTTTTATCTTGCTATAATAATAGAACAGAGCAATAAACATGCAATATAACAGCATTAGTCCAAACAATCAATGTTTGCAAAGTGCTATTTGCCTTGCTTTTATATCACTTTGGGCAAAAGCATCTGCTAAATATCCAGAAATCCATCTTCTGTAACTGCTTGTCCTATTCAGGGATCTGGAGCCTATTAGCTCAAGGCAGCGATCAACCCAGAATGGGGCACCAACCCATTGCAGGCTACACTCACACACCTTTCACAGCTATGGGCAAGTTGGGAACTATGATTAACCTCAGTATGTCTTATGACTGTGGGGGGCAACCTGAGGAAACCCAATGACAACACAGGGAGAACATGCAGAGCCACGGGGGGGACTAAATGACTTCAGAGGAGACTTCAGAGGTGGGAGGCAATAGCGCTAAGCACTGCAGCACTGTGCCGCCCCATCTGCTACATACATAAAAGTCTGTCCTCTGACCCTCAGGCATTATCTGGGAGGCAAGAACTATATGAAAAAAAAACGAATTAGGAAAAAGATTTATGAGCATTACAACAATAATCATCCATTAGTAATAAAAAAATTGCAAAGTAGGTTCCTGAGTAAAAATCCACACCAATATTTTGTTCCAACTAACCTGTTGAGCATAAATACTCACAGTCACAGAGTACTCAACAGGTTGGTTGCAACAAAATCTAGAACTGGATTTTTACTTTCTGGACCTGAACTTTCCACCTCTGGTTGCCACACCCTTTGAGGGAAAGGGATTTAAATCCCGCCTCTGTTCTATATGTGTAGTTTTTATGTTTTGTTCGTGTTCTGCCGGTCTGCTTCTGTAATCCAAAGATGCATTTCGGCTCTCAGCATCCCTAAATTGCCCAGAGAACATGCCTTAGTGTGCATCTATCAGCCGTCTGCCGCCTGGGATAGACTCCAGGTCCAACCATAACCCCAACTAGGATAAGCAGTTAGATAGATGGAGGTGTCTTTTATTCTTATATTTGTTTAAGGTGATCCTCATTATGTTAAAGTGTTCTGATTAACCTGTACAGCAGTTCAGCTCCAGTGATGGTCTTCTCATGAACTTTCATGGTTACTTTCCTGGGTAATGATAAGGTAGATCTCTTCTGTAAAGACACCAGATATCACTGAACACCTCCTGTCCTCCACTCTGTTCAGCTTCATGTCGATGTTCAGCCACATCTTTCCCACCTTCGTGGTCCTGGCATGGGTGTACTCAGCATCCATGCTGGTGAAGAGCATCGTGCTGGAGAAGGAGATGAGGCTGAAGGAAATGCTGAAGGCCATGGGTGTAACCAACGGTGTGATGTGGACCAGCTGGTTCACTGAGAGCTTCCTGATGATGACTGTCACCACGGCCCTGGTCACCACCATCATCGTGGTCATAATTCACTCTTTTCTTTTAGATGTATAAAATTACAATTTTTCATTTTATTTTTTGATAACCATTCATTGAACCAACAACATGTTAAATTCTAGTCATTTGAATCTTAAGCGTATTACAAGCCTATGCCTCAGCTAAAGGTGGAATTTACACTAGGTGGGCGAGTTCCATTTTTGAGTAGCAGTGCCATCTAGTGGAGATTTTTAAATGTTACATCTGAGAGGTGGCTGCTACTGCATCTTACTCAGCATTTTTTTCCTGTAAAGTAATGTATAATATAAACTGGATTTGAATTACTTATTTTAAATATGGTTTTAAGAGGAGGTTTATTTCAGGTTAGAGTGTGTGTGCTACTAATAATTTATTGTAAATATTAAAACAAGGTCATGTGTAGGTTTGGTTCTTTTTCAGACTGGGAAGGTTCTGAACTACAGCAATCCTATCATCCTCTTCTTGTTCCTGCTGCTCTTTGCCACGGCGACTGTTGCACAGTGCTTCCTGATGAGTGTGTTCTTCAACAAGGCTAATCTGTCAGCAGCCTGCAGTGGCATCATCTACGTCACTCTCTACCTGCCACACATCCTGTGCCTCACCTGGCAGGACCACATCACCAAGGACATGAAGATCATGGTGGTGTGTGTCAGTGTCATGGGATTTCAGGAAGAAACTAGAGTACCCAGTGAAATCCCCCAAAACACATGGAGAACATGCACACACACGCG
>JAABNX020032857.1:0-19797 GCA_015163995.2 Mormyrus lacerda | reverse complement strand
TTGGTTTTTAGGGTGAACATCATATCGTAGAGCTCACAGACAGTCCCATCTTCTCGCTCCAGCACCAGCACAGTGTCGTGGAAAATCTTCAGTGCATTGCTGAGGAAGGACAGGTAAACCTACAAGTAGTAAGGAGAGTCAATGATCCTGTGTGCTGGCACTGTTTACACTATCATCATTTCACTAATCCCTGTTTCATGTAATAATATTTAGATGAAAAAAAAAGTTGAGTGCAATTAAAATTAATTACCTGTAGATCAAGGGGGTTGCCCTCACCATCCTGGTCATCCTTGAACAGCTGCCATAGTGACTTTGGGCACTGGTCCTCTCCCAATGAGAGAAAGTAGGTCTTGATAGGAGCCCAGCTGTCATGAAGCCTCTTCACTGCAGGCCACAAGCTCAGCCATCTTGTGGGCACATGTCTAAGCAGGGACTGGTACTCTATCTCCACAAAGGTGTGAATTGACTTAAGTTCCTCAATGCGTTTGGCAGATGAGGAGAAGTGGCTAAAGGTCTTGTTGACGACATTTTCTATGTCGATATTTAGCCGATCTCCTGCGTGTTTTGCACTGTTGTGACCGATGTGGGCCACACAGTTTGCCTTCAAAATGCAATTGTTGTTCTCTTTCAGTTTCTGGAAGACAGAGTTGTATCTCCCGTAATTCAGACTAGCATTGTCAGCAGAATACGCAGATATCATGTCTAGTCCCAGTCCATTTTCCTCCAGCTTGGTGACTATCTGGTTGTGGATCGCGGCAGATGTTTCATCACTGTCATCATAGAAATCAAGGACCTTCGTCTGTACTCCCAAGTCTGGCGTCCAGTAACGCACTGACAGTGGGAAGAGCTTGGTGGTCCCATGATTGGAGGCATCTGAAGCCACTGAGAAGAATGGCGTGTGGGCTGTGGAGACACACACAGATGGGATGAACTTAAAAGAGATTCTCTAAAAACAGATTATTATAAAAAATACAAGATACTGCTTTACTGTTTTGATCATTATTGATTTTATATAAATATTATCTATAGAAATATTTATACCTTTTCAAAAATTATAGTTGCTTTTGCTTGTTTAGTTTGGGAGATAACGAATAGTGAAATGTTGCTCACAAGTTGCTCATGTAAGGATACACAGAGCCTGGTTTCACGAAGACACGGATGAGCAGCATTATGTTAGCTAACGTTAGCTTCTGATGCAATTTCAGTGAACTGAAGGAAAAATTGACTTTTAACATACCAGTAGAATAAGATGATTAGCTAACATTAGCTAGCTAACATTAGACAAATAGCTAACACACAACGTTACATCCATGAACATAACTTTAACTTTACCTTTGGTTGTTGCCTCTCGTTGCTCATTTAGTGGTCTTCTGAGGACTTTCAAGCAATCTTCGACGGAGGCGGGAGCAAGCACATCCGTGACAATGGCTTCTGCCTTTGTCCGACCACAGGCCATCCTCTTGGCAATGTCCGAGTCCGGATAAATCGTCGGGGCTAGCTTTGTGCCACAATCTCCTGCTCGATATGATGTAGCGTGTTGGACAGTGTGATACACACTCGTCACCTCTGCAGCAGTCACTTTGTCAGCTAGAAAGTCGTTTTTAGGTCGGAGAAAAGCATCCATAGATTTGGATGTCTCTTTCTGTTGGACACGTTTCTTGTGAGTCTCCGTGAGTCTGTGTCGTTTGACATCATATTCCCCTCCATGTCCGATTGAGAAGGACGTTTTGCAAAGGTCACAAAAAGCCCTCTCGGTATCCCCCTCAACACCTTTCAGCCACAAATATTCATTTTCCCAGTCTTTCTTGTACCCACACCTTCTCTTTTTAATTGATGATGGCGGTGCCTCTTTCTCCATTTTTCGAATTGGAAAGCGCGCATCTAAAAGTTCCTTCCCAGTGTGTCTGGTATGCACGTGAGAGCGCTGTCATGACAACAACGAAAAAGTTGACAACAACCTAGTCAGCAGTTCAAGTGAGGGGTGGGTGTGGCAACAGTAGTGTGCTGAACTGTCAAGTAATGTTCATTTGGCTGCCTGGGGCTCGAGGATATAGTGTGACCAACTGTTTTTTTTGAGCAAGCATTGATTATGCGTGACACGGTCTCAATTTGCGGGACGCATGAACTGGGCTTCAAACGCTGTGCGTGCACGCGCTATGCGGGACGGGTGGTCACCCTAGAAGTTCCCCATGTGTAGCAATGCTGATCTTTAGAGACTTAGAAAAGGCTATAAATGCAAAGCCTGGCTGTAATCATGCACAGTGCTCAGTTCTTAAAGTGCATTAATCAAGGTCTGTAACTCTAGAGAAAGGGTGGCCAATATTATCCGCAAAGTGCTGGTGTGTATGCAGGTTTTTGCTGTAATTCCCTAATTAGGTCACTAATTAGAGGGCTGATTGGCTGAAGACTCCGCACACCTGGGTTTGAACAGCTAACCTAAAGGTTATCCAAAAAACCTGCATACACACCAACCTTTTGCAGATAGGATTGGACACCCCTGCTATAGAGGATGTCCTTACAGTTGTAGCTAATCAGCATAAAGCATTTATTGGATTAACAAAGGCAGTGAAAAATCTTGCTGTACATGGGGGTGGTGCTAGTGTTAATAGGAGTCCTAAACAAACACCATGGTACAGGGAGGATGGGTAGATTATTTGTTTTAACTGTCAAGGCAGTGAGAATGTGGTAAGAAATTGCACGCAGAGGAGAAATGTACAAGGCATAATCTCTGGTGATCAGGGAAATGGACTCCCTAATTGCTGTGAGTTGGGCGATTTGGGGAAAAACCTTAGGCTCTGATATTGTGCAGCCATCCCAAGATCAGTTACTGCAGCGTTACTGTATCCAACACTGTATTTTGGATACAGGTAGTCAGGTCAGCACCATTACTGAACAGTTCATGCCTGAACATGCCTAAATGGAGAGAATGAGGAGGTGTTTTGTTATCTGGAACTGGAGGTAGAGTAAATGGGGTTGAAGATGCCCAATTGTGGTTTTCTGATGATAAAATATCCTATTAGTGCTGAACAGTCTGTACCTCGCATAGTAGGAATGAATATTATTACTTAGGGTTGGGAGCTTGTCTGTGCAGAATGTGACACTACACTTGCAGGTTTTTCAGAGAATGCGTAAATGTATCGTTAACTTCAAGTTTGTTGTCTGTGTGGTTGAGATGTAACCTGAGTAAACATCCACTGCATCTGTAGTCACCAACCAGGTCACTAAGGGTGTCTGTTATGATCAGATGTTATTCAAGCCCCTTAGTACACCATTAAAAGGAGTTCTGGTTATTATTCCCACACTGTTTGGCTCTAGTAGCCCTACGGTGCCTGTACAGATAATATATCTCTAGATCATCCATCTACATCACCAGAAGATGTGTAGCTCTCTTCAGGGACCCAGCTGAGTATCTTATCAAAAGCAGAGTATACAGGGGATGAACAGCAATGTGCAGTAAAATTACAGCTTACCTTGGCTGGCAGTGAACAAGTTGTGGTTGAGGTGGTTTATTGTTCCTCTTAGACACGCTTGACATTGGTGACATTGTTGAACAAGCACAACTAAAAACATTGTTAGTTAAGTGTGTTGATCTATTTGTGGTGGAATATGAGGACCTCGGGTACACTAAGGTGAAGTCCAAAATTCACTTGATTGATAATGAACCTGTTACCCAGTCCTACCATAGAATCCCACCAAATCAGTACAGTTGATGTGTGGAACGGAAAGGTGTTATTCAAGAGAGTAGTAGTGCTTATGCATTGACGATCATGTTGAAAGGCAGCATAAGAATGTGAGCAGATTACAGGAGACCAACTCTAAAGACCAAGAAAGATGTCTTCCTCTTATTGTAGATTGGGGGTGCAGTACTTTTCCATGACTGATTTGGTAAGCGATTACCATCAGGTGGTGGTAGACACAAGACTGCCTTCTCAACCAGGGCTGTAGCCAAATATGAGGTCACCGAGGTCTGAACTTCGGTAATTTTTTAGACCTAAAAATGAAATTTGAAGCTAAATATTCACCTGAATAAAAAATCAGCAGTTGAAAATGTCTCCGGGCCAAGTGCATCCAACACAAGTTCACGTGTGTTATTAATAGTGTCTGCTGTGTGTGTCTGTGTGTGTGAGGGAGATCGAGAATTAAGCATCAGCATGATAGAAGATGGGAGACTCATGAACTGCACAAGTGTGCTTCACTTAAAGTGTTGTGTGCATGCGATCATTCAGCATTGTGAAGGAGGGTGCACAGGTTATCATTCAGTACGAAAAAACAATGATCACTATCTGTAGAAATCGTTCCAGAACCGCAAAAAAAGAAGGTGCCTGTAGTAAAGATTATTGTATGAAACATGTTAAATATAAGCATAGACTAGGTTACTCTGTCCAGGTTAAAGAATGGGTTTGTTTCATATTACACCCAATGGGCTAGATTAGGCTAACTAACGTTTCACATAATGTTGTTAAAAAAATAATAACTTATAAGGGGATGTTATCAATAATAGTGTCCATAAAAATATTTTGCATTCAGATTTGTATATCAAAACAAGTATATTTCATGTTAACTAGTAATGGTGTGTTAATGTCAATGGTGTTTAAACCCTCTGGAGTCACTTTTGAGGTAGTCTGACACGCCTTGACATTTTAAAATATTTCACCTATCTAAAAAAACTCTTGTCCCAAAGTGTTACATGTGCTTTTATTCAGTACAACTTAATCTATGATTAGTAAATCTAGGTTTAAACTGGTTTTTAATTAATCTGAGGTGCGTTGCACATCTTAAGTTTAACCATGGATTAGTTAAACCAGTTTAAACTATGACTAAAATTGGATTAATGTAGCTTACGTGTCCGCCATGATGGATTCCGAGGAAATGTGAACAAATTCATGCATCCTAGGCTAAATAAATATGGTCCTAAATAAAGTTGATGCAAATGTCTAAAAAATTTTTAAAAATAAAATCCATTATTTTTTACCTCTACCGCTGGTGTTAACCCTGCACCTGATATATCATTTTGCCAGTAATTTTTTAGGTATTAAGGGATCGATCGTGATCAAAATGCGACAGTCTGTTATTTATGTTTTATTTACATGACCTGCGTCATGTTCATGATTCAAATTAGATTTTTCCATCAATCTTTTCTTTTCCAGAGAATAAAAATGGTGTAACGTTTTCCTGCTAATAGGCACTGGCAAATTACATTGCCGGCACCTGCGTTATTACTTACAAGAATATTAGTTGGCAATCAAATTATCCAATGCAGACACTAGCAAAAAACATATTAATTTATATATTAAATGTAATTAGGGTACAAAAATAATTTGGTCTGCTTTTGCACGTTGAGGTCTAACTTGCATATTAGCGCCAGTGCTTGCGGTCAACCAATCAGTAAGGTATGTATGGCGGAGCGAAAGTGCCTATTTTTGCAGAACTCCAAAAAGATCCCCGTCAACCATCTGATAATTCCCTATAGAATAAAAATGCAAAGTTACTAGGAGCTGGATAAGTCGAGGTACAGTGGAGTCCCTCTCACTTCCATGCATGATAGCTGGTCCAACCTTTCCACTGAAAGCAGGAGCGTCATTAGCATTTTGAATGTGGGGGGGACACACTGGCATAAATCTAATATTTTATGTTAAATGTGGAGGAGTCCAAATGAATAATTATGAAATGTGAGGTCCCCTTCAGATTTAATGGCGGCAATGCCCATGACTGAGCGGTATATATGATGCACTCTTTTGTAAATCATTACCGCAATGATAACTCAGTATTGCTTTAAAAAATCAATTGGGTTTATCCTGTCTCGAATTTTCCTACATGGGATTTTTTCCTCTGATCCCACCCAACAAAGAAATGCAGTCATGTTTTCAATAAAACTAAAATAGACCTAACATAAACCTCCTCGAGGGGTGGTTTAAATATTACTGCCAATTCAGCTTTATACTTGATTTAAATTCACTGGTGCAACTGACTTGAATTTAATCTAGGTTTGAGTGGAGATTAAAGTAAGAATAACAATGGTTTAGATTTAACCAAGATTAATTGTAAATTAAATTTAAACTAGGTTTAAACTTTGGTGCAACAGGATTAGTAGATAAATCTTGATTTAATTCAGTTTAAAAGTTAAACCATGTTGGTTCAACCCAGCCTTAGAATGTTATTATTCTTTTTTTTTTTTTTTTGTTAAAATCAACATTATAAATATACTTTTTGAAAACCTATTTTCAGACATGCTGAGAAATTCTAAAAAAATCACGATTTAAACATTTCTAGCCAAGATTTTGAGCTTTGAAGCTCATAGACACAGGGGTTGGCTACACATAGATGAATGACATTCTGAAATTTTATGTGTTTTGATTACTAAAGTATTAGAATATTGATGATATAGGTGCCCCCACACCTGTAGTAGTTAGCATACTGTCAATGGCCCATCGGTCTGGAATGTCACTGCACCCCACACCCATCACTTTGGAAAGGCAGTTTGAAACACAAGAAAAGCAGCAACAATAAAATCCTTTTCACCGTTTATTGGTAGATGGAATGAAAAATTAAAAACTGAGTATTTGCTATAGAAAGCGATAAATATGATGCAGTGCCTATGCAGAGTTACGGAAATAAAGTAATTCACTATTATTAACCCTCTGGGGATGATGGCATTGTCGACCATGTACAGTATCTTTCTCGTTTATTTCAGTTTAATAACTGTTAACACTATTGTCCCCAGCAGGCTGGTTAATAAGCTGCAAGAACCTTAGCAGCACTTTATGTATGTCAATCAAAGATTTTCTCACCAATCGTCCACAGACAGTTAAACTTGGCACTCATCTCTCATCCACCCTTGTTCTTAGCACTGGAGTGCCCCAGGGTTGTGTGCTAAGTCCTCTGCTGTACTCCTTGTATGCATCCGATTTTATTGCCACAGCTGCCTAAAACACTATAGTCAAATTTGATGAAGATACGACATTGATTGAACTTATTAAAAATAATAATGAAATGCCATAAAGAGATAGACAGGCTGGCAGTATAGTGCTCAGAAAACAATTTAACACTGATTATCAAAAAAACTGAAGAATTAATAAATGATTTCAGGAGACACAGTGTGGCTCACTTACCTCTCAAAATTAGAGTAGAGGAAGTTGGGAGAGTTCCCAGTTTCAAATTATTAGGGGTTAACATCACTGAGGAACTCACATAGACCATTAATTCCACTGCCCTGGTAAAAAAGGCCCAGCAGCGGCCCTACTTCTTGCGGACACTGAGGAACAATGGCTTGACTGTAGAGCTACTTAAAGCCTTTTATCACTGTTGCATTGAAAGCATTTTGACATACTGCTTAATATCTTGGTATGCCAACTGCACAGAGGCAGATCAGAAGAGTCTACAAAGAGTCATCTACACATCCCAAAATATAATAGGACAGACAATGACATCCTCTGGAGGATATCTTCAGAACACGCTGTCTTAGTAGAACCACACTCATCCTGACTGATGCGGTTCATCCCTGTCACCGATTCTTTTCTCTGCTACCATCTGGGTGACATTACAGAGCTGTGAAGGCTCATACTTCTAGACTGAAAAACAGTTTTGTACCGAGAGCCATCACAGAACTGAACTTGCTGAAATTGTGCCCTCCCTCTGCTCAACATCAGCAATTTTGACTGATTATTTAATGACGGGACTTTGTGTAATAGTGCTGCTGTTGTGTTTTTTTTCATTAAGGTTATGTGTACGAGTGAGTGGGTGCATGTGTGGAAGTGAGAGTATTTTTATTTTAGTATTTTATTTTAGTAAGTTTATTTGACAGTCCTTATGTAAAAGTCAACAAGTAGTATGAATGTTTCAGTATAGCTCAGCTCGTAAAATCATGGATACACTCGTCCCAACAGGCAATGGGTAGTATTAATGGTGAAGTGGTGTAGTGTAATGCTGCTGCTTTTGGGACAGGACTGTATTGCAAGTACTGGTTAATATTAGTTGTGTAGGGTAATTCTGCTGCACTTGGGGCAGGACTGTGTTGCAGGCAAAGGGTAGTATTAATGGTGTAGTGTAAAGCTGCTATTTTGGGACAGGACTGTGTTGCAAGGCACTGGTTAGTATTAGTGGTGTTGGGTAATGTTGCTGCTTTTTTGCTGCTCATCACTTTTCCTTTATGGCATGGTGCTCCATGCTGGAAAAGGTATTCTTGGTCACTGAACTGTTCTTGAATGGTTGGGCAAAGTTGCTCTCAGAGGATGTTTTGGTACCATTCTTTTTCATGTTTTTAGTCAAAATTGTGAGTGAATGAATCTGGGATCAAGGAATGAAATGATGTCCAAAAGCTCCTGTATGGCACTGTATTTATCCTCCAGGTAGGCTCTAGACTTTATTGCTTTGATTAGTTCTGTGTCCTCATCATTTTCTGCCAGAGTGGATGTTCTCAGAAGATGCACAACTGGCTTCAGGTATGACACACTTACATAAGCTTCACCAGAGAGGGCATTTGTAATCTCCTGGGCCCTCATTTATCAACCGTTCATAGAAACTGTCCTAAATTCCATCCTACTAATGAAATTTATAATGTTCGTAAGTACAAAAAAAATCCGGATTTATCAAACATGCGGAGGCCAGTCGTATGCATGTTTGTAAAAAATGAACTGTTGATAAATGTTCTTACTCAGATGATTGTGCCCGTTCATAGTCATTTGCATTCGGAAACACCCTCAATTGACCATATTTTGGTAAACCATGCAGAAAATCCTTGTTTTTTTCCCGAAAATAATGGCTATCACAGCAAAAATAAAAGAAACTTCAGTTACAGTGAGATCGAGATTTGCTATTTGGTTCGCTCAGCTCCAGGGTAACCAAAAAAAAAGAATACTGCCTGGGAGGCAGTAAATGCAGTCAGGTCAGAGGTGAGGTACCTGTCAGAATTTTTTAAAAAATAGTTCGATATTAAACTAAATGCGAAAAAAAACATGTCTTTCACACAGACGGGACAGATCAGCTGCTGGGGGTGGACAGATCATTACACGGCATTTGACATGCATGTTGCCATCATTATTGGAGACACTGCTTTGTCTGGCATCAGTACACACGGAGACAGCTACAACCTGGCTTCACCAACAGATCAAGCAGGACCATCCAGTTTCCACAATGAAGGTAAACCAAACAGTTTGCAAACCTGAAGTGTAACAACATCTTTTTACACTATATAATAAAATGAGGCACTTGATGTGACGCTTAAATAATAAACTGAGATTTTACTAGAAATGTTCTGTCAAAGTAAAAGTCTTAGTTTTAATACAGAAGTCCCGTGGTCACGCAGGGGGAGCAGCCATGGGTCCAGCTGCTGGTGCAGGAGCCATCAGTGTGTCAGGAGCCAAAGATGTTGACTGATGCGGTCCTAAGAAATTAAGAGGAGACAATCAAGTCGATCAATGAACTGAAGCAGCAGTTAATAATGCTGAACAATGTTTTTGTTAAGATCAACAAATCTTTTAAATTGCTGCATGTGCGTCATACATGGTAAATAAATAGTATCATAGTGCTCAGCCTGAGAACTGAGGGTCCTAGGAGGAAAGAGTCATGAATAAGAGAGGGGAACATTCTCATCTAAGTGATTCTGTTATAATCATCTGGCTAGCAACAGTGTAATGAAAGCGGCAGCCATAGCAACCAAATGTGAAAATAAATGTAGCTCGTTATTAGTGCCAGTCCTTATGTAAAAGTCAACAAGTAGTATGAATGTTTCAGTATAGCTCAGCTCGTAAAATCATGGATACACTCGTCCCAACAGAATGCTAACATACTGTAAGCCTGTGCTACGACAGGGGAAAAAATAGATCAAATGGGCACTGCAAGCAGAAACCAAACACTGTAGATTGGAAACCATAAAAGCTGGCTTCCCTGTGGGCAGACTGGGCAGTACATCTGACAGCCTGCTATATGCGAATTGAAGACATGAGCCATCAGAGCCCATTTTGAGCGTAGTCAAGCAGATTCTTGCCATATTCTGTGGGAAAATTTGCTCTCTTGTCAGGAACTGCTAAAATCTAATTGCTATACAAATAAACCTAATCTTACATGAAATAACTAATAGGTCAGACCCACTCTAATGTATTTTTATGAAATAGAATGTTGTCTTCCTGGTTTACACTAGATATTCTACATGTACGAAATCCATCTTCCGTATCTGTCAAATTAATCATCATGACACTCCTCTCTTGCTCTGTGTCTTTATTATTTTCAGATGCATTACAACAGTCAAGATCTTCCAGTGTGGTGCCCTTGACCTCCTCCATTCAGCTGATAAACACCCACAAGTCTCATTTTAGCCCATTGTGTATAAGTGGAACCATAGTTGTAACCTGCATTGTGCTGTGTTATGTGAGTCAGCATGTAAACACACAATGGAATGCAGAGAAAGTGATTGAAGTAGCATTAAATGGTTGAGGGTTTGAGTTCTGTTTGTCAGATTTTCTAGCAGGCGACATTACAGGAGGCGATGTAACTTTAAACCTCCACGCTTGTAGGTTTTATTTCCACCCTACCTGTTTGTCTGTGGGGGAGTTTGCACATTCTCCCTTGAGGTTTTATCCCACATTTGAAAAACATGGAAGTTGCAAGTTGTCTCAGTGAATTGTCCTTATTGTTTGTATGCACTTTAAGATTGTTTGAAATCCTGTCCAGGATGTACCCTTCCTAGGAAAGGTGAACTGAAGAAAGCGTGCGGAAGATGGAGGGATGATTAATTTAGAATTTATATAGCAGAGTACATTATTTTAAAAAAATGTCCTAGTAGACATATTAAACTCTGGTTTGAAACTAGTGACTGCTGTGAAAGTGCAGCTGACAACCTGGGAAAAACCTGATGACAGCCTGCAGAGTCAGCTGACAGGATGAAATACAGTAGACCCCAAGGGGGCTGACTAGGGCTAGCTATTCAAGCCGGCAGGATAAGGTCACAAGTCAATGATTCAAATCCACCCAAATATGGCTACGGAGACCTTAAGAGGAAGAATAATCCCAGAGTCTGTGACAGCGGGGGTGCAAGATGATTTGCTGACAGATCGCATGGTAGAAGACAAAAACAACGATGCAACTGATGATCAGCACTGGCAGGACACAAGTTGCAGAGCTGCATCTGTGGCTGGAAAAAGATAACATTGGAGAAGGGTCTCAAGATCCATCAAGGCAGGATGAAGTGCCTGAAAGAGCTTACCAAAGGACCTCGCACTGACCACTACTTCCATTGAGTTAGCGCAAATCAGTCGATCGAAGCCCAGTGGCAGGAAACTCACCACAGTCCACAGGGTATGAAAATCCCAGACGATGCTCAGCCAGGCACAACTCCATCAATGGACACGAGCCCAGACCCAAGCCAGCCACAGTCAGTAGTTGAGAGGAAGATGGATGGACGAAAATCTCTGTGGCCAAAATCCTGCCAGAAAAAGGAGTGGGGAACCGTCGACTTAGACCTTGAACATCTCTTCGAATATCTGAAAGGGGTCGTCGAAAGAAATTTCTTTCTAGTTATCTACAGCTACGGTGCTGAGAGATTCAGAGAGAAAAGCAAGAGCTTTGGAGCTCAGAAGAAACTTTCAGGTGATATGAAGTCCAGGAGGCAGCAAGATATAGTGCGACTTGTAAAAGAAAGAAGGTGTCTGAGAAAACAGTGGAAGAAAGCCTCGGAAGAGGAAAGGAAAGGAATCGAGGCACTACAGGGCGAAATCAAGAGCAAGGCGCTTGAGAAAACAACATAAGAAGAAAGAGCAAACAGGAACTCCTTTTCCAAGGAGAAAACCGGGACCCTTAAAGTACCTGTGTGGGAAATAGAGGAGCACCTGAGCAAGACCTACTTCGACTACCAGAGGCATGAGCCAGTCACTATCCCAGAGGACATGCCACAAATCCAACCACCTGAGCACCAGTTGGATACAAGACCCCCTACATGGAGGGAAGTTGAGACTACAGTAAAAAGGGCAAGAACAGCATCAGCCCCTGGGCCTAATGGCATTCCGTACAAGTTCTAGAAGAACACGCTGTCACACCCACAGGGGACGGGACCAGACAGGTGTAGCTCCTTCTCCACGAATGAAGGATCAGTCAAAAGGGGAGAACTAACATCATACAAGTGCGAAGTATTGAGCCGATGAGAAGAAGCCGTACTAAGCAATTACTTGTCTTCCATCTCCCCGATCTCCTGTACCTACCCCAGTTCCCTGTTATTGGACCTTTACCTCTTGTGCCTTCCATCCGCAGCCCAGATCCCGTCCCTGACTTACCCGTCCCGCTGAGTCCGGCTTCCTGTGTCCTGCTCTCCTCATGTCCCGCCGTCCTGTGTACCTCCGTCGGACTGACTCCCTGGCTGCTGACCTCCCTGCCTGTTTACCGACTTCGATTCTCAACCTGCATTTCTGGTTCTGTTTGCCTCAGCTCCACCCAGAGAGAAGCTCCCGTATTCGACACAGTTGTTCCGCTGCCGCGGACAGCGGCGCTTCCCTTAATTGGGATTGTGGGAAGCTTTATCTCTGTTCTGTCGCTTTTCGTATTAAAGCTCAGCATTTCTTGCATTACTGGATCTGTGCTTCTTTCCTTCCTCCACGTAACACACGCCAGGCATCTTGAAGTACCTCTGGAAACTGACGAAAGTGAATGTGGAGGGAAAGATTTTCTTCAGTGTTGTGGTTCAAAAACTCTGTGTTCCTGCAAAAGAACAACTATGTTGACATCTCAGTACGGAAGGCAGGAATAAGGAGTTTCTCAGGATGCATGGAACATGCGAATTTCATCTGGCATCAGGTACAAACGGCTAAGAAGGAAAAGAAAGAACTGCACGTGGTTTTCTTAAACCTGGCTAATGCCTTCGGGTCAGTGCCTAATGAGCTGCTATGGGCAGCTTTCAACTTTTTCCAAGTCCCAGAGGCTATCACAAGGTTAGTCAAAGCCTATTTCCAGGATCTTCAGTTTTGCATAACAATCCAGGATAATACAGCTGCCTGCCAGCACCTGGAAATTGGCATAATGGCGAGTTGCGCCATCTCCCCACTGGCCTTTACAATGGCGATGGAGCTAATTATTCAAGCTTCTCGATGGGTGCTTGGAAGATCAGGCTGCGTCTTCCTCCAATTAGGGCATTTATGGATGACGTGACGACTATAATATCAATTAAGGCATGCACGAGATGCCTGCTGGACAAACATCAAGTGGGCACAAATGGAGATTAAACCAGACAAATCCCAAAGTATCTCCATTATGAAGGGCCAGCTCACCAATGAGAGGTTCCATAATAACGAACTGCTGATATCAACGATTCAGGAAAAGCCCATCAAAAGCCTTGGAAGGTAGTACAATGCAGTGCTTAAAGACTCTGAACAGGTAGACCAACTCAGGAAGGACACCATCAGTGGCCTAAAGCAAATAAACAACACTGCTCTCCCAGGGAGGCTGAAGCTTTGGTGCTGTCAGTTTGGACTGTTGCCCCGCCGGCTAGAGAGGCTGGTGAATACCCAGGTGTGGAACTGGGAAGATTGGGAAATGCAGGTGGACTTAAATCAGAGGCTCATTTTCCCACCTGAAATGACAGCAACTAACCTGCAGCCAGACCTGATCTTTTAGTCCAAATCCTGTCAATGTGTCTTCATTGTGGAGCTGACAGTGCCATTGGAGGAAGCAATCGATGAAGCATTTGAAAGGAAAAAGATACGATATGCAAACCTGGCAGCTGAAGCAGAGGCCGGGGCTGCAAAGTATTTGTGCGGCCGGTGGCGGTGGGTTGCAGGGGCTTTGTAGCTAGTTCCACCACAAGGCTACTGAAGGAGGTGGAAGTTAGAGGGCAGGCTCAGTGGAAGACCATCAAGGAGCCATTGGCTGTAGCTGAAGCAGAAGGAGACAGGCTGGGAAACCCGTGGAGCCTCCAGTGTGGCACCCACCCAGGTCTGATCAGCCTGTGGTGGGCCGGTCTCGAGTGAGGGTGTATTGTGATAAATGGTCAAAACGCCCAATGACCCCGGGGTATACAACTGACGATGTATCGTACTGGAGGCAGAGCATCGTCAGATGAAAACCCATGAGGTCACCTACCTAAGAGGAAATCGCCATACAGTACTGATCATCAAGGGATTTTAACACCTAGTCCTAGTAGATATATAAATTACATATGGCATATGACATACAGGACAAAATGGAAAGGATATGCAGACAATCCTTATGTCCGACATAAGGACAACTCATACATACAAATAAACATAAAGCCTATTACATAAAAATTTGGGTTAAATTCAAAGGTTCATAATAACGAATGCATGCACTGCTTTGTGAAGCTCATGAAAACATTGCACAGCTTCAGCAGTTTGTCGGCTCGAGGTACAGTAGCAAATGTAGTTAGTATTATTATCACTGTATAATTATTATTATGAACTGTATTATTTTTCTGATTTACCTACAAATTCAACTTAAATGCAGACTTAGGGAACAGATCTCATTCGTAACTGGAGATTGCCTATACAGGGAATTGACGTGCATTGGTCTTTTTAAAATTATTTTATTAGTTCAATTAGTCAGTGTATGTGTTTATCAGCCAAAGAAGATGCTCCCGAAACAAAATAATTACATTTTAGGAGGATGCAGTAGTGAACCACTTTACACCAAATCTCTGGATTAAACATTTTAGGATGCCCAGTTCTACATTTGAAATGTCTGGACATAGGACCTTTTATTGGGCCAGAAATAGGCAACTACCAACCACCAGTTCTGACCTAAAAGTCAATCAGAAACTGACAACCTGCGGCAAGTGTAAAGTACTGAGAGAAATCTCACTACTCAGTAAGGTCTCAGCAAGACAACAGTCCACCACATCATTTGCATGTTTGTGATTGTTGTAGGAAACACACATGATAAAAGTTCTGTTATTTGTCAGAACTACTGTGTAAATGGCATTCTTTCTTGTAAAAAAACACCATAGTTTTTTGCTAAATACCAAGTGTCCACAAAGACTTTATCCACTAAAACTAAATGGTACAAGTTTGTGTCAACACTTGGAAAATTTTAGCATTACACATTGTTTCCATTGCCCACTTTTTAGCATTTATGTGTTTTTGCGCATAAAATCTATGGAAACCTGCCTAGTGAGGCACTGCAATGCACAGAGCTAATCTGCCACAAATATGGCAATCTGTTTCAGGTTTAAGTAATTTCAAGAGGATATCACAAATTTAATTGTAACTAGGTATAATCCCAAATTCTTGATATCAGAAATTCTGCTTTAGCTAGTGAGATTCAGAATGTCTTTGTCATTCATTTCAGTCGGACTAGAAATTTGATCTAGCTAAAACATCAGTCTGTGATATAAGGAATTCAATTGTAACTAGTTGTAATCAATATTAAAATTTAAATTTAACTAGTTAAAAAAACAATTTATGATCAAGAATTCAGTTGTAACTAGCTATAATTAAAATTGAATTACAACTAGTCATAATTGAATTCCTGATATCTGAAACTGGATTTTCAACCAGTCAGTTTTTTTTTTTACTTTGTTTATTATTATTTTCTGTATTTGCAAATGTTTTCATGCATTGTTTTTTTTGTGTTATAGCGGCAGGCTATTTGCTTAACCAATCGACAAAGAAAGTGTTTCAAGTCCCACCCCAAAGTACCGAAGTACCAAAGAAGTATGAACTTTTGGTACTGGTACTCAACCAGAAGTCAGTGGAAAAAGTAAAGTAGCAAAAGTGTTGTACCAATAGTATGGTACTTGTGTTGGAAAAGCACCTATAAATAAGGATCTCAGGTTTGGTCATAGTACATATGTGCCAATTTCCACTTAGATTGGCCAAGATAGACAGTTGTTAGGTGTAGCCAGAATGGTCCTGAGGGGTAGAACTTCCAAATCTGGTCAGAAGAACTGATTAAACAGGTTGGCATAAATGAAAAAGTATTTTGTTTAAAATACCAGGATAGCATGCTATACATAGCGATGTGATTTTATTGTAATACATTTTGGGGTATTTTTTCTATGACTGGGTAAAAAGGAGTGAAACTTTAACCCCCTGCGTTATAATATCTATACGGATATTAGTATGGTATCCGGTGCAGTGGAAAAGTACCCTATTAGCAGAGATGGACATTTCAGGTCCAGAAAGTAAAAATCCAGACCAGGATTTGGTTTCAACCAACCAGTTGAGCATAAAGAATCACAGTCATGGAGTACTCAACTGGCTGGTTGAAACAAAATTTTGGTCTGGATTTTTACTTTCTGGACCTGAAATGTCCGCCTCTGCCTATTAGGCTTGATATATCAATAGCTAACTATTGCCAGAATGAGTGGTCAGTCCCAACAGAAATGCAAGAAAGTCTCTATTATCTTTTTAGAACATAAATGTTTCAATGGTGTCAAAAATTCTATGAGCCAGCTTCCAATGATGATTAATTCTGATGATTAGAGTGATTGTTTCCCATGTGTAACAGGAAAAAAATGTCTTGTACATCACAAATATTTTGACTAAACTGCAACTGCTCCAAGGGTGTTTTATGAATATTTAAGCAGAAAAGAGTAAACATGGAAGGCTAAGCTATAGTTGTTGGAATGTATTAACTTGTGGAGTGGATCCATGCAATGGCACCCCTACATCTAAAAGGACCCCACAAGCACAAAGAGCCAACAACATTGTCCTCCCGATGAATTTAAATGAGTTATAGGACCAAAATGGAGAGTACATTGTCTATGAATTCCTGAGGAGCCAGGATTGAATTTTCAACAACACTTTGGCTTCTGAACAGAATCATACTGATATGGAATGCTGGTTAAATGATTAGGCATGAAGTTTGAAATTAGGAAAAGAAAGACCTCCATCTGACTTACTACACTAAATAATGGGCAACTTAATATTAGGACATTTGCCATTCCTGATATATTCTATTTATGAATAATGAAATATCACCAGCATGCAATGAAATACGATGAGAGGTATTCCTAATAATGATAGGATAAATGAATTCTGATTGCCAAATAGCCTGATCCAAGGGAAATAGTGACGGAGCAAATAATAAACAAGAGAAGAGACAATTCTTATGGGTACCCCTCCTTATGGAAAAAGATTGTGAGCACACTGGCCCTGTTAAAATAACTCTCCTTGTGTTATAGTATAGTGCTTTTATCATATCATTAAAATCAGAGTCCAGACACATACAGTATGTTCCAGCACTGACCAAAGATATTTAAATTCAAGGCTATCAAAAGCTTCCATGACATCTAAAGAAAAAACCCCACAAGGATAGCCAGAGTAATCAGCAGAATAAATAACAGTCAAACCTCAGATTGCGAGTAACTTGGTTTGCAAGTGTGTTGTAAGACGAGCAAAATTTTTTAATTAATTTTAACTTGATAAACGAGCGAGGTCCTGCAATTCGAGTATTACATATATTCTTTGTCTGCCGAGCATCACATAATCACAACTGAGCTGATGGTTCCTCTCTCTTTCTCGGGATTGTGGGTAATCGTTTTTGAAGCTTGATCTCAGTCAGCATGCCTCACTTGTATAGTCAAAATTTAATTGAAAACCACCACCCGAATAAGGGTGTAGCAGTGCGAGCGATGAATCTGTTTAACGACAATACAATGTGCAAATTTCCACAAAATCGAAAAGGAGGCAAAAGCACCTGTCATTAGATAGGTTCCTTGTTAAAGTCGCTTTGATATATGAGTGTACTGGATTACAAGCACGTTTCTGGAACAAATAATGCTTGTAATCCAAGATTTTACTGTATATGCAAAAATTCATGAAGCTTATAAGTAGCCATGTTTGATTTAATAAAGCCAGTATGGCCTTCATGGACTTTGTATTTTGGTCATAAAGTCCTCCAGTGAATGTGACAATACTTTAGCATATAATTTGGTTTCTGTTCTTAGCAAAGATACTGGACAGCAACTAGAACACGAGGTTGGGTCCTTATCCTTTTTAGAAGAATAAAAATAACAGCTATATTACCAGAGTACACTTTTCGATTAACAAATTTCCAAGATTTTTACTTGACTTCAAGCTAAATTTCCAAGAACTGATTCAAAGAAAAGTATTTTGTTCAACCCATTCAGAAAAAGTTGTCATGTGATCGTCATATACTATATTAATATACCATATTGAAAATACAATATTTTCAAAAGTATTGGGACATCTGCCTTTACAAACACGTGAACTTTCATGACATCTTAATACTAGTGCTGTAGTTCTCAAGATCGGTCTTGGTCTCGAAACCAATTTTTTGTGGTCTCGGCAATGTCTTGGTTTCAGTTTAGGCGGTCTTGACTATAAAGCTAAAGAATATATATGGTTATATGATGTATTTGTGTACCAATCTGATATTTGTTTGTGTGGGTGTATTGTTTAATTATTAAAGTGGTGTTATTTGACATCATTGATTTTATATAGCATCTGTCTATGGGCATTGTGTTGATCAAGCATATTCTATGCTATATGGTAAGTAATTTTAGTGATGTTGATATCGAATATGGAGGCTTATTCTCTTCAATTCAAAGGGATCATTATATAGCCATATTCATAGTTTACCCAAGGCCTCTGTCCCTGGTATAAGAGACTTAATATGAACATCTTTCTGGTACATCCCATCTCTTTCCCTTGATGAGGTCTGATAAAGTGGTTATAGGAGAGGATTGCTGAGAATATAATTTTCCATCAGGCCTCGTAACTATGACAAATCTGAGAGATTTTAAATGAGAGACATATGGACATATTCATGTTAACGAGTAATGACACTTTACAGCAATGCCTTTTTTCTCTACAGATGATGTCAATTCCAGCCCTAATCTGTTTTCGGTCTTGGTCTCGACCAGCCTTGGTCTTAGTCTTGCCTAAGTGTGGTCTTGGTACCTCGGTAGTGTCTTGGCCTTCACAACCTCTGGCAATGTCTTGGTCTCGGTTTAGGACGGTCTTGACTACAACACTACTTAATACATATGCTTTACCATGTAGTTGGCCCACCCTTTGCAGCTAATACAGCTTCAACTCTTCTGGGAAGGCTGTCCACAAGCAGTGGTGTAAAGTACTTGAGTAAATGGACTTCGTTACTGTACTTAAGTATTTTTTTGGCTACTTTGTACTTGTACTGAGTATCAAAATATAAGCAACTTTTACTCTCTACTCCGCTACATTTGTGACTGAATATATGTACTCTTTACTCCACTACATTTGAACGGACGCTTACTGTTACTCGCTACATTGTGATTGCGTGCGACAAGTCAGGATCTTTATCTACCACGGCTAATTTCTGAGATGCCTTTGGCTGCAGCCTGTGGGAAGGCGGGGTTGGACATCCAACATACCCACATACAACCCGGCCCATTCGTACCGTGAAAGCCACGCCCATGTACAACACGTCTTAATTAAAGCGGAAGCCAAAGCGAGCTAGCAGAATGGAAGCGTAGAGCCCGTTTGTCATTAAGTTAAAAATCTTTAGTTTGTGTCCCAGTGTAATAACAGTGCTATCTATTATTTATTATTTTGTTTGTTAATGTTTCTGCTAGACACACTATTGATTGCACAAAGATTTTACTGTGCGACCGACATGGTTGTTTGCAGTTGTTTTGCTGCTGGTTAAACGTTTCCATCAGTTAACTGACTATCCAGCCGACTCACTACCAAAACTATGGTAACCAGGTAAAAACTTTCGTGCTGATAACATAGCTTCCGTGTTGTTAACAAGACTTAACACTTAAAGACTTTGTGCGTCATTGGATATTACTGTCTGCTCAAACGACTGTTCAGCATGCTTCCTATATGGGTTACTAGTTTAGCTAGTTAGCAACGCCAC
>JAABNX020031563.1:0-19965 GCA_015163995.2 Mormyrus lacerda | reverse complement strand
AGATAGACTGGGTTATTAAAAATTGCTGGAAATCGATTTGGTTTGGCCCCCCCCCCCCCCGATTAATCTTATTTTTATTTATTTTTGTATCGCAACAATATTAAACTCATTAACTGAATACCTTTGTTGCTTGTGTCTCTATATTCCTGCATAATATATTCCTGGATAATATTTCTTTGTGTTTTATTCTGTGGAAAACGAAAGCTTAATCTGCTGGCCAGATTTAATAATAAATTATAAACATGTCACGTGCTGTATAAACAAAAATAAAATGTTGTGCCCTATTTTAAACCAATACATGAGACATTTTGTCCCAAATTTTTGGACCGCAGTGCAGTCAATCCCCCCAGCAAACAACTTCTCCATCTTCCATTGTTCCATTGGTGTAGTTTCCTATGAAAATTATATGTGAAGTTCAACTTACAGCTTTTTGCAGTTCCCATGCTTACAGTATTGTTGGGTAGTGGGAAAGTGACAAACACAAGTGGCTAGGAACTGCAAAAGCCCTGGTTGAGATGGCCCAGGAACTTCCTGAACATTGGTGGAAAAGCACCTACTGTTGTTAGCATATTAGTTAGTAAGACAAAGTTATGAATTCACTGTTATAAAGAGAAAGTGATAATAAATGAGTCACTGTGTCCAAATTAGTACAAAAATAATTGACACAATTTTGAAGTCTCTCTACACACCGTACATATGACTATAAACGTAATAGGTCATCTTTGACCTATGCCTGCAAATTTGAGGTAGAGATAAAAAAAATGTTTAAAAAGAAAGAAAAGAAAATGAACATAATGATGTGTAACAATGAAAAACAATCTATTAATTTTTGCAATCATAAAATTACATAAATTTATTTCAATGATAAGGCAATGAAACACCTGGCTGTCTTAAATAATATTGAAAATGAATCTGGTTCATTTTTGACTTATGTTGTGCATAATAAGGTTTTAAATATCCTGTGCATCAGAAGGTTAAAGATAATCAATAATTACAAGTGTGGAATTGAAACATTTTAAACACAGCCTGTTAAATAATCAGAAAAGCGTTTTTCATACTTACCCTCCTGACACAGTCTTAGTTATAGTATATGTGCCATAGTTCTCCATTAAGTCCGCGCCATATCCATTACCCGAGGTTATCTCCCCGCGCCCAAAAGTGTAGCCGGAGATGTCACCGGTTTTCTTCTCCAAGGTATGGAGTTTAATCTGTGAATCGTACACACTCATTTTAATCCAACGAGTCAGAAAAAATAAAGGAAAAACAAATAACAGGAGAGCAGATCAAACCAGGATGTCTGTGCAATAAGGTAAGATGCAAGCTATTCATCCGACTGTGAATCTCTCTGTCCCAGCACACAGAGGACTGAGGTACGGACAAGGAAGGATTCCGTTTTTGGCAAAGTGTAACCACACCTATAGTGGCACCTTAAACTATGAACTTATTCCCTTTTTTACCACCATGTCCACACCTAAAAACTTCCTAAGGCATTATCACTTTAGGGGGAGTGTTATGTGTCTGTTTAAGGGAGGTTGGAATACAATACCCCAATTCTCATAGCCAAATGGACTCCTCTTTGAATTTTCATGAGGTTTGTTATTCTGGGTGGTAAAATAGCAAGCAATGTCAAAATAGCAATCGTTTTTAAGACACGAAAACTAGTCACTGTGGCATGGGTGATGGTGTACAAAAATACATCCATATTGGCTTGGATTTGCCCATTTATTTATCTGTTTATTTGTTTTTATAGATGAAGTGTTGCATGGAAAATGTTACAAATAGTTTCCTTGTCAAGGCACAAATAAACTATTTAGTACACCTTCCAGAGTTTGATCTGAGTAATTCTTCACAAAGTACCTAATTTACTAACCTTGGCTGTCCCAGTGTTTTATAGCTAAGAATATATTTATAGCCTTTGAAAAGAAACTTTGCATCCTTTCTCACATGCCTGTTGTTTTGCTGAGAATTGAATAATTTGATATTCGAGCCGTTTGAAAATTCTTAGATCTGGCTCACTTGTTATGAATCTTAGACACACCCCGTTTCTTCCCCTAAAGTTGTACCTGACATCTTTGTTTTGTTATTTTCCCCAGAGATAAAGGATTGCAAACAATTATTACATTTGCTGTTATCAATAATGCATACCCCTAAATGTGATGACTTGCAACTATAAAGCTTATTGATTCAGATACACAGGAAGTTGCTGTTGTGCCTTGGGGATAGAGCGAAACCAGTGACTGTCACCATGCAAAATATTCAACAGAAAGCTGCAGGTGATTAAAGTCTGTCTGGATATAGCAATTACACGCTAATAAATGGTTGGTAATTAATTTTAATTCTGACAGGAATGAAGCATATTGCCAAGGTGTTCAGCCCATAACTGGGATGCTCCCAGTCGGTCAAGAGCCTCGCCCTTTACTCTAGTGTTTCGCTTTAATTTTTTACGGTTTAGTACAGCTTCATCAGCAGGGAGGAGGCTCTATACACCGTTTGCACACAGTAAAAGAATCTCAGCAGCTATGACTCATTCATTTATTTGCTTCTTTCATTAATGCTCGTAAGAAAGACCAAGATCAGGGTTAGAGAATTGTAGCTGGCCACCATTTAGAAACAACCTACAGTATTGGTTATTAACTGGGGGGGAGGCATGCCCACCACACGATAAAAAAACTCAAGATCCTGCCTGGCAACACCCCAGGCCGACCCACAGTCCAGTCCACCCCTCCGGAACTGCCCCTCTATCTGCCACAGCCAGATATTACGTAGGTGCCCCCAGGGCCTGGTCCAGCTGCTCAGGTCCCCAGCAATGAAGATTCTACGAGCTGGATCAGCCTTGAGGAAATGCGCCACATGGTCGTAGTGCCATAACTGATGTTCCCTCACAATGCAGGTAATGTGACTCATTCGGGACTCCCTAAATAACTGCTCATCAAACACCAGCGGTACCCAAGGATTTTCCAATGAGAGACAGTACTAAAGAAATCCAGCCGCTGGATCCCACAACCCTGCCCAACACCCAGTCCATGTAAGTACTGAACAGAGTAAGAGCAAGAACACACCCCTGACGAACCCCAGAATCCATTGAGAAGAATGCAGATGTTTTGCCTCTACTCTGCACAGCACTCACAGTACTGGTGTACAGGCCAAATATGACGTCCAACAACTTTGGGGGAATCCCACAAAGTCTCATGATGTTCCACAGGACGGTTCGATCAACTGAGTTGAATGCTTTACAAAAATCGACAAAGACTACAAAGAAGCCCTGGCATTATCTGCATTTATAGAATCGTCAGTACCACGATGGCAGACTACTTGGGCATAAAACCAGACTGGTAAGTGAGCAAGTGATCATGGATACTGTTGAGGATGACCCTGCCCAGTACTCTGAGAAGTAAATCCCCTGAAGTTACTTCAATCCAGGCAACCACCCTTTTTGGACAGGGACATGAAGTCCCCTTTTCCAGTCAGGTAGGATTATGCCTGTCTCTCAAATAGAAAAAAGATTGCTTGCAACACCCAGGATGACTGCCTTACCATGAGCCTGAAGAAGTTTACCAGGGATACGACTGATCCCTGCACCCTTCCATACCCACAGCTGGTGCAATTTCAGTGAGATTGGTAGGTGCACAGCCAATCAGAGGATCAGCTCCTAGAAAAGCGGACCCAAAGATGTCCTGGAGGATCAGCCTTAAACAGCTGTTCAAAGTATCTGGCCCAGTAGGTCATAATGACAGTGTCATCCATAAGGATCAGGGCAGGTGATGGACTGAATATCAAGCTACAAAAGTCTAAGTAAACATTACTCACTTTGTTAATGACAGGCAATAACAACTCTTTAGTATTGTACTGATTTGAGAGTTACGTTTGAGTTTTTTGTCTACCACTTCTTGAATGAGTTTATTTTTCTATCCAGTCAGTCCTGCAACAACACATACAGTAATATACCACTGATATATTTCAATGAGCAATCAGAGAAAGATGGTGCACATACGCAGAACAAGTAAACACAAGCAAAGATCAGGAACTACCACCACAGGAATTCAGCTAGAACCTGATATTCTATGGAGGTGTATGTACTAAACAAAGCAAAAGACCCTTTAATTCTAGGACTCCCTTGGCTGAGACGGCATAACCCTCGCCTGGATTAGAGGACTGGAAAGATAGAGTCTTAGTCTGAACGATCTTCAGGAATGAATGTCCCTTCCTTGTAAGGCTACAGGTGTAGAGAGCCCTGAACCCAAGAATCTGAAAGTCATCCCCACGGAGTATCAAGATTACCTGGATGTCTTTAGTAAAGAGAGGGCGTTTCTGGACGGAGCTCCCTTACCGCAAGTTAGATTGTACCCGGTTTCCTTGCAGGAGGAAGAATCGTTGGATACCTACATCCAGGAGGGGTTGAAGCAAGGGATAATCCGATCATCTACCTCCCCAGTGACGGCAGGCTTCTTTATAAAAAAGAAGGATGGGGGTTTCCGGCCTGTGGTGGATTACAGGGCCCTAAATGCTATAACGGTAAAAAGGAGAGAACCTCTTCCCCTGATCCCATCTGCGTTGGAACAATTACGAGAGGCAGTTATCTTTAGCAAGCTAGACCTAAGGAGTGCTTACAACCCTGTTAGAATCAAAGAGGGTGACGAATGGAAAACTTCCTTTATCACCAGTACGGGGCAGTATGAGTACCTGGTAATGCCTTATGGGTTGGCTAACAGCCGCTCTATTTTTCAATCTTTTATGAATCGGGTTTTCAATGACATAATCGACCGATTTGTAGTTATTGATGACATTCTAATTTACTCCCATCCTAATTTACTCCCCCTCCAGGCAGGCACATGTATTGCATGTTAGACAGGTATCACAACTACTCCGGGAACATCAATTGTATGCCAAAGGGGAAAAGTGTGACTTCCACTAACAAAAAGTAAAGTTCCTAGGGTATGTTATCCAGCCCAGAGAGGTGGCCATGGACGAGCAGAAGACCTCTGCCATAAAAGCCTGGCCACAACCCCGCATCCTGAAAGAGCTGCAGCGGTTCCTAGGATTCACTAACTTCTATCGGAGATTCATCAGCAGCTTCAGCCAAACCGCGACTCCTCTCACCTCGCTCACCCATGGGAAACCCACTCGACTCACCTGGACACTTGTGGACGTACAAGCCTTCGAATGTCTCAAGCAAGCCTTCTGTACGGCCCCTGTGCTCTCCCAACCTCGTCCCGAGCTGCCTTTCGAGGTTGAGGTAGACGCCTCAGAGGCCGGTGTAGAGGCTGTCCTTATACAGCGCAACCCTGAGACGGGGAGACGTCACCTGTGTGCCTACTACTAACACAAGCTCACGGCGGCCGAGCGCAACTACAAGGTGGGTGATCGAGAGCTCCTCGCCATTAAATTAGCCCTTGAAGAATGGCGTCATTGGTTAGAGGGGGCTAGACACCCCTTTGTGGTGTTAACAGATCACCGAAACCTAGAATACCTGCAATCAGCTAAACGACTCAACGCACGACAAGCCCGCTGGGCGCAGTGGTTTGCCCATTTCGTTTTCCGTGTGAGTTACATTTCAGGGAAAAAGAATGTAAAAGCTGATGCCTTATCGCGACAGTACGACCCCTCTGAGAGCGAGGATCCCGTTTCACCCATTCTTAATCCAACTTGTTTCGTCTCATCTATCACCTGGGGCTTAGAGGAGTCTATCAGAGTGGATAATGAGAATTGTGCTTCCCCGGCCGGATGTCCTCCGGGTAAGTTGTTTGTCGCTCGTTCCCGTCATCCTAATCTATTGCAGTGGATTCATGCTCAACCAGGGACGGGCTATCCCTGGATCACCGCCACCCTACAACTAGTGGAACATCGCTATTAGTGGCCCGGTTGGCGCAAAGATGTCCAAGCCTTTGTGGAGAGCTGCCCAGACTGAGTTCAGTGTAAGTCCTCCAATCAACGTCCAGCAGGACTGCTTCATCCTCTGCCCATCCCATCCAGACCCTGGTCACATGTAGCTATGGACTTCATAACAGACTTACCTCGTTCTGCTGGTAAGATCGGTAGGACCAATTTTCGACGATGTGCCATCTGGTCGCCCTCCCGGAGTTGCCCTCAGCTGTAGAACTGGCATAAACGCTTGTCCAGGAGCTCTTCCTCTTCATGGGCATCCCCGAGGACATCATCTCAGACCATGGGCCCCAATTTGCCTCCCGTGTTTTCAAGGAGTTCTGTGCCAAACTAAACATCACTCTTAGTTTGACCACAACATACCACCCGCAATCCAACAGCCTGGCTGAACGTACAAATCCAGAAGTGTTTAAAGCCTTAAGACTGCTGGTGTGGACGGATCCTGCCCGATGGTCCCAGCATTTAGTCTGGACAAAGTACTCACTCAACTCCCAGGTAAGCCCCATAACTAATCTCACTCCCTTCCAGTGCGTTCTAGAGTTCCAGCCTCCACTGTTCCCATGGGATGCCCCTACGGGGACAGTACCCAGAGTCGAGGCCTGGTTCCTAGAAAGCAGACGAGCCTGGAGGGATATTCAACGAGCATTACACTCCCAGGCGGCTCGCACTAAGGCTCAAGCTGACAGACATTGTCGTCCAGGATTTCGCTACCAGGTCGGACAACTAGTGTGGCTGTCAACAAAAAACCTTAGGATCCCCGGGTGCCGTAAGCTCACGGCTAGATACATTTGGCCGTTTCGCATACTCCATCGAGTAGGGCCCGTTGCAGTGGGCACTGTCACGCCTACCGGGACAGGTCAGGACTGGGGCTACTCCTCCAAATATTGAGCCGATATATCAACACCTTACTGAGCGTTTTCTTGTCTCTCGTCTTCTTCATTTCCCGTACCTGCCCTGTTTGCCTTTTGTCACCCCCTTACAGTACCTGTTACGTCTCTCCTCCGCAGTCCAGCTCCCATCCCTAGAGTACCTGCCCTGCTGAGCCCGGCATCCTCCGTCCTCCTTCCCTTCCGTAACCCCATCTTGTGTAACTTCGTGGGACAGACCTTACGGCTACCGACCTATTCACCTGGACACTGACTACGACTTTTGCCTTCCGATTCCAGCCTCGTTAACCTTGGCTCTCATCAGAGAGAGACCTCCCTGCTCGAGTTTCGTTCGCGGAACTGTCACAGGTTCAGTCATTACTCTGTGCTGTTCCTCAATAAAGCCCTCGCTTCACATTTCTGGATCCCCGTCTCTCTCTCTCTCCGCCTGACATTTCTTAAGGTACTCAAGATTTTATCAGGCTTTGGAGGCTGACGTCGTTTATATTTAAAATGCTAAAGCCTGCTTACATGATTGTTTTTCATTTTATTTAGACCTGAAGGGATCCATATGCATTCACAAGACTCGGAGATTACTAATATTTTAATAAAAATAAGATTTCAATAAATACAGTTTGATTAAAAGTAGGCCTGATTGAATGAAGTGATGCAGCATGTACTGTCTTCCACCGACTCAAACTAAACGAACAGTTCAATAGAATTGGAAACACTACCACACACTCAACTCCAGTGGCGTGTACTACGAAGCGGGGTTGCTGGATTATCGGGGTAACTTGTCAGATTTAAGGTACCGCAGTTTAAATGGACTTCATATTCGTTCACTTACATTTACAAGTAGTGAATATTTAAAAAGTTTTTTTAAGTGACCGCAACATTTGCTAAGCTTAAACGAGTATTCTGCTCGGCTCTCATGCTTCAACAGCCGGATCCGGAATGCCCATTTGAGGTAGAGGTGGACGCTTCTAACAACGGAGTCAGGGCAGTGCTCATTCAGAGCGACAAGGTAATGGGTCGCCTCCACCCCGTGGCTTATTTTCTAGGAAGCTGAATGCGACAGAGAAATTACAACATGGGGAATCGAGAACTACTGGCCATAAAACTGGCCTTGGAGGAGTGGCGCCATTAGCTGGAAGGTGCAGCACAGCCTTTCATGGTGCTGACAGATCACAGAAACCTGAAGTATTTACAAATGGCCAAGCGCTTAGGTCCCCGACAGACGCGATGGGCAATGTTCTTCTCTCAGTTTGATTTTAAGGTGACCTCTTTACAGGGAAGAAAGAATGCTAAAGCAGATGCCTTGTCCAGGCTACATGATCCACCCCGAACCGAGGACCCTACAAGCCCAATACTGGCCCGACTTGCTTCCTTGCGCCTATTGTCTGGTCTTTGGACGAGTCCATTTGTGAGGCTAATGACTAACAAGGGATATTGATCAATTTTTTAAGATGTGCAGACTCATCATCCCTTTGCCTAAATTACCCTCGGCTTTAGAACTAGCTGAATTGCTTATCACCTGGGTCTTCCAGAAGACAGTGTTTCTGATCGTGGGCCACAATTCAATTTCCAAGTGTTTAAAGCTATCTGCGGCAAGTTGAACATGTCCTCCAGCTATCATCCTCAATCAAACGGTATGGTGGAATGAGCCAACTAGGAGGTATCAAATATGCTGCAATTTCTTTGCAAAGTACGACCCTCAGTCTAAGCTTCAGTAACCAATTTAAAGCTAAATTTGGAGAAAAAGAAAAACCACCGGTCGAATGGGCCTCCTCTCTCCCTTGGGCTGAATATGCAGGCAACTCACGGCCTAACCACGCAACTCAACTTCCAAAGTGTTTTAGGGTACCAACCTCCGTTATTCCCATGGGAGACGGCCTCCAGCCGCCCACAGTCTTGAGGTATGGTCCAGCGCCCATCGGGCTCTCACGCAGCACTCTCAACAGCACCGGAGAGGCGTCCAGCCCCGGGACAAGATGTGTGGTTGTCCACATGCAATCTTACGCTGCTATCCAGCTGTAAGCTGTCACCCTGTTATATTGGTCCCTTTCAGGTCGAGCGGAGGATTGGAAGCTTAACCTATTGTTTCAAACTGCCCAGTGTTTACCATATCTGTCCCACCTTTCATGTCTCCCTACTCAAACTAGTATGGTCCGGGCTGGCACTGCCATCCCCAGCAGCCGCATCGCCTCCTCCAACATCAGTGCAGGACAACAACCCCGTGTACCAGGTGAAGACCCTCCTCGACTAGTGGTGCTGGCAAAACATGCTGCAATATCTTGTGAATTGGGAGGGTTACGGCCCGGAGGAACGAAGCATTCCTTGCAAAGTATTGTTGCCATTGTCTTAATGTGCCTTGCTGACCGGTTTATTGTCTCCTATCTCTCTCTCCTGCCCTGCTTGCCCTGCCTGCCCTGTCTTCCTCGCCTGCCCGTCCTGGACCTCTTGTCATCCTGCATCCTGCCTGTTCTTGCCTCCTGTCCTGCCCGTCCCCCTGTCTAGTGTGCCTGTGTAGGTTTGACCACCCCGGCTTTTGACCTTATTGCTACGTCCCCGACTACATCTCTGGCCTTGTCCTTCGGACTTGCCAGCTTTCTGTTTATAAATAAAACCGTTATCTCCCGCATGCTGGGTCCCACCTCTGGTGTTCTGCCCGAGTCTGACAGTTTCCTCGTTTGTCCATCCTTCTGTTTTACTTATATTTTTGTTTCTATTGCTTTTTATTTCACTTCTCAGTGTTCGGTGTGTGTTTCAAAACATAGCAGTTGTATTTTGTGTTTCAACAGTATCCCATTTGCATAACCAATCGCCAGCAAATACATTTGCAAGTCCCACCCCAAAGTACCGAAGAACCAAAAAAGTACCAAAAAAGTACCCCAGCTGGTTTAGCAATTTCTGTACTGGAAGTTTTGGTACTGGTACTCGACTAGAAGTTAATGTAAAAGCAAAAGTACCATACCGAAAGTATCGTACTCTGTGCAGTGGAAAAGCGCCCTAATAAATATCTGTATTGCATTAATTAGAAACTACGAACTGTCGAAGAGGGGATTGAGTTTGCTGACACAGTCAGTCTAAGATTAAGTGACCAATTTAAAGCTAAATTTGGAGAAAAAGAAAAAACACCGGTCGAATGCTACTGTTGTTGCTTGTTCGACCCACTTTTTTCTTTCAACAAAGTTAAACATTCTCCCACTGAGAAATCTGGGCTGTGTGTGGAGGTCATGTGATATCTGGTACTGCCTCCATGGTGTAAATTTGCATAACGTCATGGACTCACTTGTGAAGATCACGTGTTTCCGGCCCTCTAGTAGAGGTTCTCCTGGTGAAGGTCTGCAGCCAGATGGTCTTGAAAATTTTCAGCATTGCAAGCTTTGGTCAGCTGGTTGGAGCGAGGTTTTCAATTTCAGATAAGTCTGCCCACATATGCATGCACATTTACATGTATGAAACAGTTTTATTACCTTGTAAACAGTCTGTAGGACTTGTAAACATCCCCAACGCTTTTGATTCAGCTAATTTTAGGTTTATATTGGAATACAGTCGGCCCTCATTCATTGCGGTTAATCAGTTCCAGACTCTAATGCGATAAGTAAATTTCCGCAGTAGGATTCTTTATTTATGGATCGATTATTTTCGTAGTTGGAGTATAAAACCTGTTTATGACCTTCTAAACACGGTTTTTAACATAATTAGAGCCCTCTAGACATGAAATAATACCCTTTAGTCATAATTACTGTTATGATTGCTGGACACGGAAGCAGGAACGGGGAGACGAGGAATCAGGATCGAAGGGTTTATTTGGAATCACTCCAAATGCAGGACACAGAAACATGTAATATCAAAACGCCAATGACAGACCTGGGGTTACAGACTCTGACATGTACTTAAATATCCCGGATGAATCAAACTGACAAAAAACAGCTGGTTACAATAGGGGTTGCACATGTGGTTAATAAGGGGGCGTGGCACACAAGAGAATTGTCCAGGTGGGTTATGACAATTACACTCGTATTACCCAATATATTAGTTTATGGATGGATTAATTTTTACACTTTAAAATTATTTTTTAAATTTTACTTTTATAAATTATTCAAATACTATCATTTTATGAACTGTAGAATGAACTAAACTGCTATAACCGATTATTTTGAACAAACTATCATTATTCAAATGTGCGTATGAATGGTCTTGAGTATGCATAGTTTCTGTTCTTAGCTAAGAACAAATTCAGATAAAAAAACATTGGTGAAAAATCTTCGTAAAAAAATGCGTACGTGTGGTTTAAATTTGTTTGTAAGAATAGTTGGTGAATGAGGCCCATTGTTTGACAGTATAACCAATTTAAAATATGTTCATGTCGATAAACATGGGCAATTTTTCTTGGGGTGAGAAACATTCACCCAGAGTATATGTGTGCAGGTAGTAGTCCCTGTCACAATTTCCTGGGACGAGTAGGCGAGCAAGTGAGCAATGAAGCAGGCTGGCAGGCAGGAGAATGGGTAACGAGGGTTTTAATGGGTCAGAGTAACAAACACGCGACATTACAATGACTGATCTGGGGAATACAGACTGAGACACGGACTAAATACACATGACAAGCTGAACTCAACAAGCAACAGGTGGGAACAATCAGGCATTAACACAAGGTAACGAGGTGGGTGTGGCACACAGGAGGATCGGACAGAGCTAGTTGTGACAGTCCCACGGAGGCAATTGCAATTTTTCTCATAGTATAACTTGGATTTCGGGTTTATGCATTTCCCATTGTATTAAATTGGTATTGTTAAATATATATAAATCAGGAGGGGGTGGCGTATTCGAATAAAAATGGGCTTCCACAGAGCACAAATCAGGGCAACAGAATCTGCAGGACAAAACCATTAGCCACCCACCCTTGGCTATAGGATACATTGCTGAATTAATCATTCTGATAGAAATGTTATTTATTTATTTTCCATACCTGCTTGTCCTGTTCAGTGTTCCAGGGGTGCAAAGCCTGTCTTGGAAGTAAGGCAGGGCATAATCGCAGGGCACACACCATACACACCTACAGATGATTTGGCAGTTCTAGTGCATCTTGGGGCAGGGGTGGGCCCTAATGAAACCCCACAATCACAGGGGGAGAACATGCAAACTCCACAGAGCCTGAGCAGGGATTCAAGCCCTGGTCTTCTGAGGTACGAAGTGACAGTGTTGACCATAGTGCTATAGCGCTACCCTACTTCACATGTTATTTGAATATAAAGGATAGTTAAAATGTTTTCTTTCACTGTGAATGCAACAGTCGAATCCTTATGTCGAATCCTCATAGGTCAGCTCTACCTTTTCAGGGGCCTTAGGCAAAGCTTTATTTGGGAGGCCCCCTACCAAGAAAACTCATCATTATTTCACTTCCTCTGCAACACAGGTAGATGGGCCCTAGTCAAGTGCCTATTCTGTCTATAGATAGATTTGGCCCTGCAATAACTAATTTGAACTTATCTGATGAATATGATTGTTTTTTAGAGGACAGTCAAAATAACTAACTTAAATTACAGAAAGGTCTTATTAGCTATCGGAATTTTTATTATCTCGCAACACTGTACTGAATAAGCCATTGGAAGATGGATGGATGTAACATTATAAGAATGTGAAAGTAATGAATAGCATGATCTGATCTTTTGTGGCTGAGTGACACTACGGATTTCAAGCTGCTATGTATGCAGGTGAGATCAAGGTCTGCTAGGCATTTAGCTGTTTGGAACCCATTAGTCAATGCAAAACCCCAATACAAAGTTGATATGAATGTAAGATGCATTATGAAAGAAAACATTATGAGTTTTTGTTGTGTTTTTCTACATTTTTATGGGTCTGAGTGAATGTTTGTGCATTGAACAGAGAAAAACAATTCTGACTGGCCTTTCCAGGTGTGCTACTTTGCAGAAGCCTGGCACTATTTATCGATTGTTTTGCATGCATCTGCCGAGCTGAGAGTTTGAGGGGGCAGCCTTTTTCTCTCCGTGCTGGGTGTGTCTGTGGTGTCAACCAACACCCTACTGCAGTATTTCACTCCTAAGCCGCACCCTGAGCCAGCGCCCTGGGGCCTGGGGAGTACCTCTCCGCTCACCCTCATGAGAGTGGCAATTTCACCAGTTTCACTGTCTTGAAAACTGGGGGATAGTTCTAGTCAAAGCGTATTGCTAGATGTTTTTAGTGAAACAGTTCAAAACCAGAGTCATTTTTTTATCTCAGGTGCTGTTTTTATAAGAGGAATTTACTTTGGCGCATTGTGTAAAAATATCAATGTCAATAAAAACAACCAATATAATAAATTATATTTATAAACGAAATTGTGTGCTTAGTGCAGATCATGATAATTGCATAGTACAATGCTAAGTAGTCCCAGGTCGGTTAAATAGGCTGGGGGGGGTGGTAATATGCGTAGGTGATTAGGTGGGTAATTAATGACTGAGGCCCTACTGCAATAGGGGCACATGATTTTGGTCTTGATAGACCTCAACCTCTTTGCCGGAAGGGCCAGTTTAGAAAAGTCCATGCTCAGGGTGGGAGGCATCAGCTGCAATCTTTGTTTCTCACTTTGTGGGTGTGCAGTTTCTGAAGCAATGGCAGACTGCACTGAATTATCTCCATAGCATTGCAACTTATATACTGCAGTGTCCATTTGTCTCTGATGCCAGATTAACTACTGAGTTTATGGGTCTCTTCCTGGATATGAATTGCTAATTGAGGCATATCATAATATTACTTGTCATTTAGAATTAGAATTAAATTTATTGATCCCAGAGGAAAATTCTAGTTCTAATTTTAAGGAATTCTATGGAAATTTTGTTTATTACAGCACGGTGGCCTCCAAGGTTGAGGGTTTGATTCCTGCCCTTACTGTAGGTCTGCATGCATGCAGTTTCTATGTTCTCTCCTTGTTTGCACAGATTTCCAAAAATATCTCCCATCATGTGCCCTGTGCATCATGGGATAGGCTCTAGACGTTATGTGATTTTGGATGTTATCCCTTCAGAGTGCCAGGGTGGTTTTATCCAGCTTTTAAACATTGACTTTGACACTGTATAGGAGTCCATTATTCCCCCATGACTAAGCAACCAGTGCCATATCAGCACAAGGATTATTTTTTTTCATGATCATCTTTTGCATGGCAGACTGTGATGGTTCAGCAAGACTCTATACTCAGAACCTTAATATTCTCTTCTACGTATTCTGCAACTTCACATGTTGCTTAATTTCTGAAATAAAAATCCAGTGTTTCTCAACATAAATCCGAAACTTCATTAGACTAACTTTAATTTAACTTTTTTTTTTTTTAAATAAATGAATTCAGCCTGGTTCACTTTAGTTGATTCTCATTCTTTATTGGCACAATAGCAAAAAATGCATAGACATTTTCAGTGCCCTGAGCAGATTTTAGACAAGTCAACAGGCCTATCTTGCTCCATGTTTACTGCTCTCCTTGAATGATCCTCTAAGTTATAGCAGCAGAGCACACGACAAGGTCATTCTATGCATGTAAAATTCCATCATGTTTGGGAAATAGGCCATTATCTAACACTCTTCAATTTCTAATATGTCAGCGGAATCAGTAATATTTAATCCTAAAACATTTGATATGCTGTTAATTTCTCAGCTCTTTTTACATTTCACCGATGGTTACCTTGATGCAGGTAAGACTGCTGTGATGTCCGCCATCCCTGCAATCATGCAAGTGTGAAAAGTCATGTGCTCTTTCATCTTTATGCTACACACGATGCAATGCTCCCAAACATAGACAGTCACTCTGCCAAATTGGTTGAATGTCTTTTGTAGAAATCATGTTGAGGGGTTGGTTAGAGTTGTGGGTTTTACACCAAATGCCAGGATATGCTGTCATGTCTTGTGTGATTTTGTGTTGTTTTTCAGTCAAGGCACCAAGATGAGAGAACTAGTCAGGGAGGAATTACTGCTGGTTTCGTTGTCCATATCACATTACATCTGCGATGTTCACATGTTTTTGAGTAGACTAATGTTCAATCGCCCTCGTGGGTGGGGGTTCCTCCCTGTCTTACGGCAACGAGGTATTGAGAGTGCCGTTTTTTTCAGTAGAAGCTCAATTTCCTGCCTCCCCTCAAACTGTGTCCACTGATCATTCGGTTTTGGGAAGTCTCGCATAAGCCATTTGATACCTGTGCCCTGACACACCTCTCAAAGGATTGCCATGTCGTGCTTCAACATGCTCTGTAAGCAGAGCTCACCAACTCCACAGGGCTGGCATGTGCAAATAGGAATCCTGACCAAAGCTCCTCAAGTGGCACTGACAAGAAAGGGGAGTCCGAAACATTTCCCAAATTTAGCAGATCAAGCTGAAACAGACCAGTGGGCACTTGCTGGAGATTAGAGCTTTCAAACTCCTTGTCCGCAGGAGCATGTTTTTTGAGTGTGAGTAGGTGTGAGTGTGACAGCCTGTCAGTGGATCTCAAACTAGGCATTAAAATCAGCCACCCCAGGCCTCATGCCTCCACCCAAGAACCTTGTTCATAGTAAAAGCTATGAATTTGGTCAGGGAAGGAGAATGATGAAAGCTGCCACAGGCCAGCATAGGGGCAGGTAAGCAGGTCAGGAACTGGGTTAAATCTTAAGTAGGTGTTTTCTTTATACCTGTCAGTTGCCAGCAGGTACTGGCTTGGTGGTTTGGGTGTCTTTGGGTTCATGGTTTCTGTTGACTGGCATTTTGCTTTGGGATTCTGGGTAGCTAGTTTCTGGTTTAGGAATTCATGATCAAAAGCTGGTGTGCTGTGCTGCTGGAATCCTGTTTCTGAAGTTTTCTACGCGTGTGTCCTAGTTTTTGTGTATTTGCCTTTCTTTGGTTCCCTGGATTCCAATCCGGTCCTCTGCTGTTGGGTCTGCCTTCTGGTTTACCTCATCCTGGAGGCTGTCCATCCAGTCAGCAGTCCCAGTCCTCAGATTTCCTGATTCCAGCAGAAACCAGGTGTAATGGATGGACAGCTGAAGTTGAGAGGTTCTGTCACAGCTCTTGTTTTATAAAGGGTAATAAATGTTTTAACGTGTAAGCACTGAGTCCCAATCATGACACAAACATTCAATGTTAGTTAAAAAATGCTTCTGAATCTATAAATCTCAAAATATTGTGAGGTCGTGGGTTTAACGGGCAAGACTAATTATGCAGTTACATGCTGTAAATACTGTACATATATGATACACCAATTAGCAATAACATTGACATTAAAATATCAACAGATGAAGTGAATAACATTGATTATCTTGTTACAATGGCACCTATCATGGGTGCCTTTATATTAAGCAAGTAAGCTACTATAACACAAATTGCAGAAAGGTTGATAGTGGCTATGATAGAATGGTGTTAGAACACAGACAGCACTTTTCCACTGAAAAAGAACCAGGGGTGCATTTCCCAAAAGCAATTGATCTTGTTAAAATAACGAACAAGATAATGAACAATATAGATAACATCAAGTAAGACCCCCATGTGCTTCCCAAAACCCTGTTGTTCCAGAGTTAACAAATTTTAAGCAGCACTTGGTTGGCTTCTCCTCGACCTCTGTGTAAGAAAAGCACAGACTGTCGATAACAAGAATATTCTATGTATTTCACTGATGAAATATGGTATATGATTGTTACACCAGACAGATGCATATGGAAAAAAAGAATATAAACTAACTAGAAAATCAAGCCAACCAAAATTAAGACCAGAATAAATCTATTTCTATTTATTTAAAAAATCTATTTCTTGAAAATATAAAAATGGGTGAAAAATATGATGTTGCTTCCTTGTTGTCACGCCCAGCTCCGTCCAATTCTCCTGTGTGCCACGCCCACCTCCTGTTAATGCCTGATTGTTCCCACCCGTTGCTAGTTGAGTTCAGCTTGTCTTGTGTATTTAGTCCGCGTCTTGGTTAGTTTCCCCCAGATGTGTCATCGTCAATGAGTGGTGTGAGTATTCGTCCTTGCTTGTCCGACCTGTCTTTTCTATTTAATAAACCCCCGTTCACCTGTCAATCCAGCTGCTCTCGTCTCCCTTGCCTGCTCGCCTGCTCGCACTCTGACAGAATGACAGATCTCCCGAAGGATGCACCGCAGCAGGGCGAGGACCTCTGGCTCGTCCTGCTGCATGAGGTGTCAAATTGGCAAGATCAGCCGGAGATCCAAGAAGACCCCGTCTGTTTGGCTTAGTAGAGCAGAGCTGGGATCTCCTCCAGGGGGTTACCTCACGGATGGAGGAGCATATAATGGCGGAAGTGCGCTCCCTCCTGCAGCAGCTCGTCCTCTGGTTAAGGGAGAAGCGGCTCCAGCCGCTCGCCTGTGTGGAGGCAACACCGCCTCCAACTACAGGACCCGGTCAACAAAAGAAGAGGCGCAGAGGAAAAGGGGAAGAAGCCGCCCCGACCATCTTCCTGGGGGCATGTTACCTCCCTGCAGTGCCTCTTCTTGCGGAGGATCACCACAGCCACACAGCCCCTAATGACATCCGCCCCGCTACTTCAGGACGGCCGCCTGGAGTATGCGGGAATTGTGGCGGTGTTGGATGCCATTCCTCGGGTCCCGCGGACTCTTAAAGGGACCACGCCATTTCGGCAAGTGCCGGACCTAGACGCGCTGCCGGAAGTGCCCGACCTCCCGCCTGCTGCTGCTGCTCTGCCCGCGGCTGATGCAGCCACCACGCCCGCGGCTCTGCCCGCTGCACCGCCCTTTGCTGCTCTGCCCACAACGGCTCCACCCATCCAGCCTGTCCAGCCCGGCTCGCCCGTCTGCGCTTCAGCCGCGCCGCCTGCGACCACGCCCGCAGCTCTGGCTGCACCGCCTACTGCCCCACCTGGTGCCCTGGCTCAGTCTCCACCTATCCCTGTCCCTACTCCAGTTCCCCCAGCCCTGGTTATAGTCCCCGAGGAGGTCCCAGACAGTTTGACTGTCGCTCTTTCCTCCGGGGAGGAGGAGGAGCTCAAGTGGGACCCCTCGGGGACCTCCCTAATGACTCCTGGTCCTCGCCCTGGCATGGTCAACTCCGGCCGACATCCCGCCTGTCTGTGTCCAAGAAGGGGAGGGGACATAGACTTCGAGCCGGGGTCCCACCTGCACTGCCCCCTGGCTCGCCCCCACACGCCTTGGCTGGGGCTCCGGGCCACCTGCGGTTTCTTCGGCTCTACAGCAGTGTGTGTCTTTGGTTTGCAGTGTTACACCTCTCCTCAGCCACAGTTTGGGGATTCAACACTGGAGTTAGCAGGTATTCACTAATACTTGCTGTCTCCCAATAATCAGCCACCAGCAAACACACCATCCTTTGCCATCTGACACCCTCCAAAGCTGGACCAGATATAAGCATCATGTGTAACTCCCAGGCCTTTTGGCTACAATGTCTGTAAAATGTCCTTGATGGTTGCATATCACCTGGACATTTAGGACTAGTGCCAAGAAACAGAGTGTTGTCAGAAGCTGCACTGTGCACTGAGAGCAAAATTTTGGTGTGTTCCTCTTTTTATTTCATCCTGTGCCAGATCAAGGAGACTCATTATTGCACCCCAAGCCAGACTGTATTTCTCTATAAATTGTTGATTACTGAGATGGTCTAAGGGGTTCATGGCCCCCCACAAAAGCAACTTGGCTTCCTGTATGGTGCTGTCTCAAATGGCGCCTATTGACTTGTGCAACTACAAGCCCTTCTTGCGCAAATGTATAATAACAGTTTTATATTGCATTATTTACCTCTTATATCATCAGCATTACTAATATATCCAGAAATGAGCATCAGTGTGTTTTGTGTATTTTGGCTGATCACTGTCTCTGTAACATGACAGCGGGCAAAAGAATTAGAATTTAGTGAGTAGGGGGTCATTGGCAACACACCACAGCACACAACAACGAAATGTGTCCTCTGCATTTAACCCATACGTGACTTTCGTGACATAGCAGGGGGCAGCTAATTCAGCGCCCGGGGAGCAGTGCTTGGGGACGGTACCTTGCTCAGGGTACCTCAGTGGGGGATTCGAACTTGCAATCTTTCAATTATAAGTGCGCTTCCCTGACCATCTAGCCACCACTGTCCACAAAGATCAAATAAAGAATAACATACAAAGTAATGAGTGAGTTGGGGCACTTGTAAATCTATGAGTAAGATTGTGAACTACTTTAATCATGAAAGGATTTAAGAAACACTTGCTAATTAATTTTAAGTGCAAGACAATGACCTACTTAGCATTACAAAGCTCTCGGGACATGCATCCTAGTTCTGTTATGGTTTCTGAGCAAGTTCAGTTTGGAATCAGATGCCAACTAGGAACTGACCCACATCACCAATTTTTGTCTCAGCAGTCAGCACCATCACATTATCAGTGGTGAGTGTAGCTGAATAAGTAGAGTTTACATTCACCTCCATGCAGAGGTGTCAAGTGTTTGGAAAGCACACCTGTGACACCTTTGGATGATGATTCGATGAGGCCTGTTTCCAGTGAGCCTGTATATTGCTATATAAGTTGTTGGTAATTGTGGGTTAGGACTGGAGCACCACCCAGAACCTTCTTGTTTCATTGCCTCTATGATACAGAAGCCATGACTCACCTCCAACCCCCAAACCCACCTTGAGGCTATTTTTGCTCAATAATATATTTCTCTCTTCTTTATTATTATTATGGTAACACTTTACGTGACAGAGCACAAATAGTACTAAAGTACAAATCATGAACAAATAAAGTTGCTACTTGAGATGCATGCTACTTTATTATATTATTATTATTTACCATTACATACTGTGTTTATGAAGAAAGAACAAACAAAAGGTATAGATGCACCGTATATTGGTTAACATACTGATATTGCTGGCCAATATTTAAACCTTATCAGTATTATAATATATAATATCAGCATCAGGACTAATGATGCAACCGCTGAAATAATGCAGATGATTACATTGAACGGTCAACCATTTTCCGTAGTTCTCAGAATTGGTGCCTGTCTGGTCCTGTCCCATGTGTCTTCTCCTTGTTTGATTAGCAGTTCTTGCTGGCCATCCTGATTGGTGTTACCTTAGTGCAGTGGTTCTCAACCTGCAGCCCGTGGGCCGCATGCGGCCCGTCACAAATGCAAATGCGGCCCGCGATGCTGACCACATAAAAAAAAAATTAAAATAAATTAAAAATAAATAAAATAATAATAAATGTATCCCATTAATGGTAAGTAGAATTATACT
>JAABNX020031212.1:0-20021 GCA_015163995.2 Mormyrus lacerda | reverse complement strand
CCTACAAAATGACCTCCAGCAGGCCACTGGTGTGAATGTCTCTGACCAGACAATCATAAACAGACTTCATGAGGGTGTTGGGCTTCATGAGGGCCTGACGTCCTCAAGTGGGCCCTGTGCTCACTGTCCGGCACCGTGGAGCTCGATTGGCATTTGCCATAGAATACCGGAATTGGCAGGTCCGCCTCTGGCTTTTCACAGATGAGAGCAGGTTCACCCTGAGCACATCTGACAGGCGTGAAAGGGTCTGGAGAAGCCATGGAGAACGTTATGCTGCCTGTAACATTGTTCAGCATGACCGGTTTGGTGGTGGGTCAGTGATGGTCTGGGGTGGCATATCCATGGAGGAATGCCCAGACCTCTTCAGGGTAGACAACGGCACCTTGACTGCCATTAGGCATCAAGATGAAATCCTTGGATCGGATCCTACGCTGGTATAGTGGGTCCTGGGTTCCTCCTGATGCACGACAATATGGCGAGAGCATGCAGGCAGTTCCTGGAGGATGAATGAATTGATACCATTGACTGGCCCCCACACTCGCCTGACCTAAACCCAATAGAACCCCTCTGGGACATCATGCTTCGGTCCATCCGGCACCACCAGGTTACATCTTAGGCTGTCCAGGAGCTCAGTGATGCCCTGGTCAAGATCTGGGAGGAGATCCTCCAGGACACCATCCGTCATCTTATCAGGAGCAGCCCGACGTCTGGAAAAATGCACCAGCCTGCCGCATCAATTTTCACTTTTTCAGGGTGTCTGAATTCAGCCCTCCGTAGGTTGATAATTTCATTTCCATCAAACAATGTGGCATCCTTTCATTGCTGACACATTACCCAGTCCACATCCATATAGATATCCAGCACGATGTTTTCCTCATTGAGATCTGATGTGTGTTCAAAGTGTTCCTTTATTTTTTTTGAGCCGTGTATATAAAGAGGATAGTGGAAAATCTGGCTGGTTTTTTAGCAATGTACACTCTTCAGGCAATACTGATACTTCACAAATTTCAATGCACTTAACAAGCTGACAGGAATATTAAACAGATTCAGTGTTGGATGAATGAATGAAAGAATGAACGAACAAACAAATGAACATTTCAATGAATAAATAATGGAACAAACAAAAATAGAGGAATTTATATTGGTTAATACGCTGCGGTTTGCCTTCCACAACAGCAAATATGAAAACCAACTGAAAGAATACTCACGACATACTAAAGGAAGGTTTGGAATCCTGATCAGAGACAGAGGCTATGGTATGCTGGGGGAATCCTGGTAAAAGAAGAGAATGTTTCCTTATTGGCACTGCATCACATAAAGTGAAACATCTTATAATCAAAGAAAGAAAAAAAGAAGGAATGCCATCCCCTTCCAGGGACAATTCAGAAAGTAATTTAAAGGGGCAGTTCATCCCATTCTTCTGTCGAACATAAACAGGACTAAATGGCATTTTTTTCTGCAGTCATTAAAGCGCCAAAAGATACACCAGAAAAATTCAACAACAACGTCTCTTACCAGAAATCATGACCCGGTTACTCATGATAATCCACAGACTTAGTCGTGAGCAGCTTAATGTCGGAACTATTTTCTTCTACCGAACTCCACACACCAGTTGTATCACTGCGCAGGAGATACGAGCATGGGCACCCCGGCGATATATTCTGCGCAGTGATACGATTGTTGTGCGGAGTTCGGTAGAAGAAAATAGTTCCGAAAAGTTTTACGGCTAATATCTCCAAAACTAGCCGACTCCCAGCAGAACAACCTACAAAGACAGATAGTACTAAAGCCCATCTAAAACATATCTTTTTTCTCGGTTTTGGGGTGAACTGCGCCTTTAAAAAGGAGTCAAAACTGGAGTCAAAGAATGGCAGTGTAACATAATTACACCATCTGTCTAGAGCAGGAGTCACCAACCTTTTTGAAACTGAGAGCTACTTCACGGGTACTGAGCCATACGGACGGCTACCAGTTCGAAACGCCCTCCTAAACTTATCTAAACTTCATGTATAATAAACATGTTTTAAATACTTTTTTTTTTTGATATTGTCATTTTCAAATGTATATAAATGCAAATGTGATTAAAGAAGAATAGCAGCAGGATAAAATTAAATTTCAGACGCTGCTCACTGGTGAGTTGTGCTATTTTTAGAACAGGTCCGGGGCGACTCATGTGGTCCTTGGGGGCATCCTGGTGCCCGATGTTGGTGACCCCTGGTCTAGGGTATCAGCTGGCAAAGGAAGTCCCATGATTCATGATGGCGGTGGGCCTCTAGGGGCTCTGACGTACCCATGCGAATTAGGGAGCACTCAGAGGAGGAGCTTGCAGGTGGAGGCTTGACGTGGAACGTCAGAAGCTCACGGAAGTGACTCTCATCCAGAATCACATGGTACGTTCCTATGGACAGGAACGAGGAGGGAAAATTAAACATGACGAAATGTATCAAAACGTTTAATTATAACTAAGAGTGTTAATACAATCATACAACGCATACTATTTAGAGAGTGTCACTAGCAACGAGAGCCAAACAGACACAGTGTGGATCATATGATCATCACCTCCTGTCTCCCGCGTCAGGATGGTGCAGACTCGCACCTCTGCTGACAGCCCGATCACAGACACCCGAATCTTCAGCCCCTTTAGTGTCTAGGAAAGATGGCAGTGCTTTTTACCCACCTACCCAATCACAGGGAGAGTATCTCTGTTCACACAGAGCAGACACAGAATATCATATATTGAAGGGCTGTATATTATCTTTATGTGATTTTTTTTTTTACAATAAATATTGTGGTATTTATAAAACAAAAAACCGGAGTTGAAAATTCATCCAAAATAAACTATACCCAAACAGATCTTGTTACTGTCCACCAACAGAGCTGGTGGTGTCGACATGTTTTATGCTGACAAATCACTTTGCTTTTTGCTCAACACCCTCTCCCTGAAATCCAAAACATATCCGTAGAGTAGATGATGAAATCTTTTAGTGCCATTTCTTATTTGCTTTTATCCTCCTCACTTGTTTTCGTTAAGCTTCTCACAAACACACCACGCTGTCTGAGTGGGTCCGGCAGTTGATGGATATGAGCACATGCAAAAGCAGCAGCAGTAAGCTTTACGCTCATTCTTTTAAAAATATTAGATAATCTTGAAAAAGAACAATCGTTAAAATTGCAAAGCTTGCCAAGTTCTTAGCACAACAATTATGAAAACAATTAAAGCTAAAAAAAAAACAAGTACAGTTTCAGAGATTTGAATCCACAACTTTGCAACTGTGGCATCCTTAACTATAAGCTGACTCAGACACGTAGCCATGTAGCAAAAACACAGATCTGAACCCTCCCCAAAAATATGTTTGACCCCTGACTAGGCACATAGACAGATAGTACAATAATGATTTTGAACCCTCCTTCAAATTAGCTAAATCCTTCCCCTTAAAAACATTTTATCCTAATTCTCTTCAGAGTGACTTTGTGACCTTTACAGCACAGCTTTTTAAATGAAAAACAGACAAAGCACTTACCTTGATCAACTCGTAGATGTTGGCTGGATCGCAGGTGGTGAGACTGCTGAAGATCACAAGCACTTCCCTACTTGTGTGACCCGGCATGTGCCTAAAGGAGAAAAGCAGGACCCGAACCCAGTAAAACTCACTCCTGCAGCTCCAGCCGCTAAAACCGGCCTGGCCTGATTACACCGTCAGAGATCATGAACGTGAGTCACAAAGCAAAACCAGGCTGATCCTGACGTACTTGAGCGTCTGCATGGCCAGGTGCAGGGAGTTATAGAGGGAGGGTTCCCCAGCGCAGGGGGTGTCCATGGCTTTTTTTAAGGCGGTGATGTGCTTCTTCGGGTTACCTGTCAACACAACCATGTTTTCAGAGCAAACACATCTGTTCATGTTTGAGACATTAAGTATTAACTACTAAAAGTAATAACATTACAGTAATATTCAACAACAAAAGGTTTTTTTATGTATAAGAATTTTAATGAATTATTAATGATTAAGTCCTACTATGGACAAAAATAAGCTTGCATATAGTGTTCTAATAAGTTCACGTGCAGTCAACGTAACAGATCCACATTGAACCTACCAGCCAGATCTGTCAGTTTCTCAGCTCTCTTGTTCCTGGTAGTGATGATCCCTATCTGAAAATTTGCATAACATAGTGGCGTTTGACACTCCAGCGCGCTCTGCAAGTAAATTTGAATGAAAAGCCGGCTGGCCATTCTTTTCAAAATACGTACCTGACTGATGGGATTCTGATCAAAGTATTCATCAACAAAGTATTCCATCAGCTGTGGGTGAACAGAAATCAGCGGTAAGAAAACGATGTCTAACATGCTACACAGTGCAATGCAGCAATGCAGGCATGCAGCAATGCAGGCATGCCACTGACCTTTAGAGTGGAGGTCAGTCTGTTGGGCTTGAGGTCCTGGTCCTCCATTGTCCTTGAAGTATCAATCACCACAAACATGTGGCGCATCTGAAGCACAAAAAAAACACATGCATTTATAAGTACATTTCTATAGATTCAGTACGTTCTTCAGAAATCTACACAGGACGGTCATGCCGGATGCACTCAGAACATTGTCAATTTAATTAAGAATTTGGAAACTGAAGGGTTGAACTGAACAAGACCATACTGCTGCTTACCATCCCCAGCCGCACTTGTCCATAGCTCTCAAAAACTCTAGGGAAAAAAACATGAAAGACAGACAAGTCAACACAGTTAACTGTATGCAGTACATATTATATACAGAATAATCACGTGTGTCGTCATGTGACTCCACCACATCCAACCTGCGACATGGAAGCAGCATGGAGGCAAACTCAAACACCGAGCCGACTGAGCAACTCACGCAGCTTGTGCCAGAGTGAAGGGCCGTTTTGCCAGATCCCTTGAAGTCCGTTATAAGTGGTTTTTACTGTACAGTACCACCAATTGGTTTCAACACTAGCAATATTTAAAATACAGTGAAACTGCTTATAGTCATCATGGTTATAGTGATCAACCGCTTTTACGGATCAAAAAACTTGAGACAGACTCAGTCCTGTACAAATACTGTTTAAATAATTTGTTTACAGTAATCAAGTAGTCCATTCACAGTGTACATTTAGGTTCTTTTTATACATAACATATGGAAAAAAATTATGGTAATTTTTTTTTTACTTGCCTATTTTTCTTTGCCGTAACCCTTCTGCTTCTGGCTAGCTACCTGAGGCTAATGCTGCATGCACAGAAACCATGACGAAAAAAAGAAGTAATTTTCTCTCAATTATTAATATAAACTCATCAAAGTTAATGATAAAGTGCCAAAAACGAGCCGAGAGGCAGTATTGAAACTACAATAAGCTATATTTTATGTACAGTACTGTACTGTAATATAGAGTATTTGAATTATAAACAGTTCAGTAATTTAATTTGTGGATATAATGGTGATCAAGTTCACCCAGACAGACATGATCACTAAAAGCAGTTTATGTTGTTTACAAGAAATGTAAAGTATTTTTTTCTACTTTTTTGGGGAATTTGCCTTTTACATTAAAACTAAAATGTGACCTTTGTCCATGAGTGATTTGTGCTTTGATTTCAGTTGTTCAAAATATTCCATAAATAACCATAAATGGTTCATCGGTGTGTTTCCTGCAATTATTCTAAATCATAAAGATAAGATATACAGTCCTTCATTAGAAAAAAATATCCCAGCTTTAAAAGTTGACTGTATTTGCAGTACAAACCTTGTCAATGAAATATGAGGACAAAATAAATAAAAAAATAAATAACCCTTCAATAATCGTAATGGAGGTAAAATGTTGAACAAATCCTGATATTGATTTGAGGTCATATCGCCCAGCCCTACTTCCATACATAGTACCTCACTGTGTTATGTTATTTATTACATTCATGTCATTTTCTATGCTGACAATATTAGGGCTGCTAAATGGTATTATTTTGTGTTTTTTTTTTTTTAGAAAACAATGACAATACATATCTATTCTATTCTATTCTATGTGTAAAATGATGGAAGATGACTGACTTACTAGATGGTCAATCAGACAGTGTGTTTGGTAATAAATCCCTCTATGTACCCACCTCTTCCTTTTGGCTTTGAAAACGATGTCCTCCACTGTAGCCTTAAGTGATCCAGTCTCATCCTCCTTGAGAACCTCCCTGTACAACAACCCCAAACCCAGACATAACTGCTATCAACTTAACGACAAAACAATGCATTCTTCATGAAAGTTTTACATAGCAACTGCGTACGGACAACACTTCACTAACATATACATGCACAAAGAGTCTATTAAAAAGATGTGGCTAAAATCACAAATAGATATTTTAAAGGAACAAAAGTTAAGGAGTTTCACACCAAATTAATCGTCCTTTACAAATAAGCATAATACATTAAAAGGAACATAAGACAAGATATTTCATTTACCATGTCCGCTCATAGCCACCTTCCCAACGTTTAGCTCTTTCGGGTTCTTCATCCATTTCGTTAGATTAGCTAAATCCACTAAGAATCGGACACTTAAAGGGAATTATTCTTACTTTACAATATACTTTTTTAATAAAATCACAACTCTCTGTACGTCAGTAAACAAATCCTTGCAAATATAGTTCGCTATATTCTACATATACCCAAGCTATCAAAATGCCAACAAGACTTATCTTAATTATCGAAACCAGTTATTAGCTATTAACAGATCCAGAACACATTCATAAAAGAACCAGCACACTACAAAGAAATTCTGGAAAGCAACTTTGCAAGCATACCCAACGTACCTACAGAAGCAGAAAAATATACTTCCAAATAGTCTTTTAAAATCTGGCCACGTTATTACTCGCTACCATAAGTATTTTTAAATTGAATAAACATAGGCAATTCCTGGACGCACTAACAAACTGCGTGGGGCTGCTGGGCTGCTTGTGTTACATTAAAATGTGTCCCCGTGCCTACAAGGCACATAACGATAATTCCGAGTTGTCGGTGTTTATTACTGTCCCAACCCATCACAAATCGCCTTGGATAAATAAATGTACTTGATTTATTGCTCAGAAATACACATAGTTTGTATTTTGCAGTGAATTATTACTATGAATAATAGAATAAAAATATGAATTAACCTATTGCTATTAGGTTAATAAGCTATTATCGCCATAGAGCCCAATAACACGCATGTGTTTATATGTGCGATTCCGTATCGGGTGTAATGAAATGTTTCTTCATTTGCCTTTTGCACAAGTACAAACACAGGTTTATTGGAATGCTTCTCTATGCCACACCCCATCTCGCGTTCCATGACGTACACAAACATGCATGTGAAAGCAAATCTGTCAGTAGGGTGACTGGATAATCCATGTGAATCCACTGCTTTAGGTTTTACAAACTGAAAGGCTCCTGTGTTTGACTAAATAGTTAAGCTCTTCTTGTGCTTTGAGTGGTTGGATTCCTTGAGTGAAAGACTCATCCAGCTGTTTCACATTAACATTGGTGACACATGGAGACTGACCAGTCAGCACATGGCAAGAACTTGGTGATTAAGTGAAATCCAGCTCCTTTTAATTGAAATGATAGTTTACAAATACTGTCCTAGCTGAGTGTCCTCCCTGACATGGATAATCTGGTCACCCTGATTGGAGGACACATGATTAATGAGTGTGAACTTGTTCTACTTGCCAAGGATAGTGGACATATTTTTATTAGGTTATATAAAGTTGCAAATTTTCCCTGTATATAGGGAATTTGAATATGGCATTGTAATATGTTAGTTTCAGTTCTCAACAATTAAATTTATATCGTTAAAGAAGCTTCGGAAATGGGGTTAGCATCTTAGTATTGAATAATAATAAAGAACACTTATGGTGAGTAATGTTTTTAATGAAAATGACAAATGACATATTTACAAAGTACAAAACAATGCAAGAGCAGTGGCAAAAACATATTTTTCCCTTGTGGTAGGAAGTTTTAGAAAGTATCCAATCAGATCATTCTCTTTTCACTAGTTCAAGATGGTAACCCTCAAATGAGCATAACATCAGAGTAACACAGCCCCAAATATGAGAAAAGTTCATTTATAACGTCAAAACAATGTTGACGCACATAAAAATTAAACTGAAAACGTAATATACATCTATTTTTTAAAACTTAAAAACTCATTGTAGCTACAAGACGATCTGAAAAATGCAGCTGAAAACCGGTACAATAAAAACAGCAGCATATTCAATTCTGTGCAAAAGTTTTCGGAAATTACATTTGCGATATCTCATAGTAGATATCCTGAGAAAACAATAATTTTAAAAACACAGTTAAATTACTATAAAAAATTTTGCAGCAATGCTTAATATAATCTTTCTATTAAAATAGCTGTTATGAAAAAGTACAGTATGCCTCTATTTACAATAGTGGAAATTGTCAAATAAAATTTAAGTGGATGAGTGACTGAAACTCACATTTAAAGATGTTTATTTTTAGAAAGGAAAAATCTTGAAACTTTACTTAGAGAGATATTAAAGGGTTATGGGTATCTCCAAGGATGGCACTCTGAATACGCCATTAAACAGATCTTAAGGATAAGTAAAGACCAAGACTGAACCAGGTCATACTCTCCCATCATAATCATTGACCTTCCTCTTGATGTGAGACAATTTGGCTCTTAGATACTTGCATTTCCGCTTCTTCATCTGGTAGTCTGCAGACTGAGAAGAGAGAAATAAAGCACATTATTCTACATCATGATACAATACTCATACCATTTAGCTTTTAAACAAATGGAAAATTCAGACAGACCTTCTTCAGGTTCTTCAGCCGGTTAAATTCATCCATAGCTTCCTGTTTGTGTTGAGAGGGGTTATTAGCAGAATATAAAATCTAAACAAACATGATTTAGGGATTGTATCTATTAAAATAAAACACATTTTACCCATAAAACTACACACACACACACACACATAATATAATAGAAATGCACATACTGGCCTAAGGACTCACCATGTACTGTGAACTGCCCGGCTGCAAGATGTGCAGCTCATGATCGACCTCCACGAGGCCCTTGTTGATGTCATCCAGCTCTTCCTGCAGTATCTTGTATTCTTTGTGGTACCTATCGAATTCCCGCTTGTATTCCAGTCTTTTCTGACCATTAGTAATGGTGGGAAACTCACTAAAAAAAGGAAACAGAGAAGGGGAAAATCAGCTTCTGTGAGGAACTCAAAGTAAACAATGAATTATGCGGGTATTGAAATTCATAAAAACAAAACCAGGACATTCTGCTTTTTGTTGAGCTGAACATATGAAAAATGTACATTCCCTTGTTTAGTTAATCCCACAATGCTGCATTTAAGCATAACACACTGACACGAATGACCTGCCAAATTTCAAGCAGAATATATTTTATAGACAGAATTTTCAAATACCAGATATCAATAAAACCTTCCTGACCAGAACAAAAATTCAGCTTAACCCCTGAAATAAACATGGCTGAAGAAGAGAACCTCACACTTAATTCCTTAGATCTCCTAGGCGCTTCATCTTACCTGTCAAAATCACTGTCATCCAGTTCCTCCCCAGACTCAGCCCCTGTGGTATAGTCTGTGTCATCCAGGCTATCAACACGGTGTCCAGGGGACCTTGTATCAGGCTTCCCTACAGAGATGGTGACCTCTGACTCTGTACTGCACAATGGCCAGCTCTTCGTCGGCTCACTAAACACAAACAAACACAGACAAAACATGTATCCTGCTACTCATCCCATCAGCAAATGTGAAGAAGTGAACAAATTGTAAGTCTGGAGAAGCATATGCTGGTACACAGAGTAAACCCGCTTTATCCTATTGGGTCGCGGGGGGTCCGGAGCCTATCCCAGAAGCAATGGGCACGAGGCAGGGAACAACCCTGGACAGGGGGCCAGCCCATCGCAGGTCACACTCACACACTGTTACCATTCACTCACACATGCACACCTACGGGCAATTTATTAACTCCAATTAGACTCAGCATGTCTTTGGACTGTGGGGGGGGGAAACCAGAGTACCCGGAGGAAACCCCACGACGAAACAGGGAGAACATGCAAACCCGGGTCCCAGAGGTGTGAGGCAACAGTGCTAACCACTGCACCACCATGTCGCCCCGTAAGTAATGAAATATTTACAAAATAAAATCCTCAGCTGAACTAATTTTTATATATTTTGCAACATGGGAGCGGGAGAGATTTTAAGAGTGGGGAACTAATAAGTGAACAAAAGGTCTCAACTCTTAAGCTTATCCAGCCACGCTTGAGAAGGTATTTGGCATGATTTAATTTAGTAAACATTTTGATTGACACTGGCCAACATGCATACAATGTTACAATGTCGTCTGGTTTGGAATTGCCAATCTCCCAGAAATAGCCTATTAAACAGATTTTGCTTAAAGTTTAAATTTACACCCCCTCCCCTGCATACCGCGCTTTCATCCATGTGACTATAACTGCATCTGACACAATTTAAGGCAGCTCAGTTTTCAGCTTGTTCAGGACCCAAAACCTGCAGCGGCGGATTACACACAGAACGTGCAAAGTCACAAATGCAGCAAGTATAGATGGTTTTGAATAAAATGTTTTAGAAAGTGAAGTGTAAAATTTTAAAGTCCACGTTTTGGCTAATAGTAACCTTGTACCGTGCATACTCTTTATGATTCTGCTGCTGTAACAGCTTTTAAATTATTACTTTTTTCTTCTTTATTTAATTTTTATCCATTTTTTATTATTTTGTTTTGTTTGTTTTATTTAATGCTATTTCTTGTATCGATGTACTGCAACAATGTATATTGTGTTTGTTAGGTGTCCTTGAGTGCCTCTAAATAAAATTTATTATTATTATACCAGAGTATACCAATAATACTCATAATAATAATAGGAATGAATGCATTTTACTCTACCTACAAACGGAGATTAAGGAAGACAGTGGAAACACGCATGTACAGGCACAGGGATACGTGCATGTGTGTGCAAACTCCTACTCCTACCCGCAGCAAACACATGCTACATGTATGAGTAGTTTGTGATGGTCAACACAGTTTTATGGGTTCAAACATCACGGTATCCAACCCTATTTAGGGATGCTACTTAAAGTTCTGTTATTTTTTTCCCCTCCAGAGTGGGGGGGGGGGATGGATCAGGTTCCAACTAATGCTTGCAGAGTAATTCTGCTTCAAACATTAAATATTTCACAATAAAAAGGTAAACAATTTACTTGCCACTAATATCACAATATAGCATGCATTATTTGTTTTATTTCTCTCAGTTTTTAAAACCTGCATGCTAAATACTTGCATAGTTGTTCATTATTATAGATGCCATTTTTGTGCATGCAGTAACTCACGTAGAACTGTATGGTGGTTTGGTATAATCAGTGGTCACATCTTCCAGGAGTTCCCTCCCATGAATGTCATCTGGGTATGCATTCAGCATCTGCTCTGGCTCACCAGACACAGTTTTCACCTGCAAAGGGGTAAAATAGTTCACAGAAAAGCAGTGTTCTTCCTTCACTGCAGAATCATAGCTGCATTTCAATTCCATTTATATAGAATTAAAAAAAAAAAAAGCTATCTGTGATGTTGGACAAAAACACACGCTACACAAGAAATTAAACAGGGTAAATTGTAAATTATAAATCGTACTGAAAGTACACATTTGAAGCAAACGACAGTAAACTTAAACCAAATAAAGTTATGATAACATTGCACTGTTGCCAATAATTCCACAAATAGACGTACAGATCCAACCAGTATTTTGTCAGACTGCCCCAGTTCTATCTATATCAGCCATTTATGTCCGTGTACAGTAAACATTTCAAAAATCCCAGTTTGACCGGTTTCCCCTTTCCGCACATTATCGCCACAGAGGTCAAATACCAGCGATAGTACTGAAAAGGAAAAACTCTCAGAAGATTCACATCTTAATATAAACAAAACACACCTGCACACATGCGTTATATTTACTAAATTTTATACATGTGTAATATGCATTAGTAATTCTTTGTTATTTTGACTACCAACAAAATGTGTTCAATATATTTTTGTTTTTAGATTCCTGCAAGAAACAAAAATAAGGCAGCCGATGTACTACAGTGTAAAGATTCTAACTTGACTGTGCAAGACCTAATTTATACTGCTTATATGGCAAAGATGTCTTATTTTGAATGTTTATCGTTAAAGTTTCTACTGCAAGCCACACCCAGAAACCGAACATGAAACACCCCCCCCATAAAGTGGCAGCCTATGAAAACATGAAATATTGGCATCGTGGTTAAACACCTATTGTAACTCCCTCTTGGCTATGTTGCCATTTTACAACTCATCCAGAACACTGGGTTGTTCTCGAGCTTTGGAATTGATCACATATATCACTGCACCTGGATTCACTCCAGTGATTAGTCAGGCTGTGATCATATTCAAATGAGACCAATCCCATGATTTGCTGCGTCACAAATTTGTTGTTTAGAAGCAAGTTAGGAAGACCAGTTTTGCAAAGACCACAGGTACGATCTTCTCATTGTTGGTATTGAGAAGCACCCTTGGGTGTTACCGCTACCTTGTGCCCTGTGCTGCATGGAAAGGAGTGCAGGTTCTACAGAGATGGATGGACCACAGCATTTATGCACTATTTTTTCCAGAAATGCTGATTATTGCAAATATGTATGCTTCACATCTACTACATGTACTATGAATAAAGCATCTGCTAAATTATCATAGAGTATACTGGCATATAGAATATATAATTAGTAGAAAGTATTGGGACAGTAAAAAGATTACAAATGTATTGGTCTTAACAAAAATTATTACTTTATTTGTTTATTTACAAAAAATGTACATCGTATTAGAAATGACCGGTAGTTTTAAGTACATTTATTTCAAATAGTAATAAACTGACATCCAAATTATAGTTCGAAAAGAGCTATTCTGAGTTAAAAAGTTAATTGACAAGCAGTCGCCTTGGATGTTTTTTAATTAGTAACAAACATAAATGTTTGGTGATCTATCACAAAATGACTACAGTTGCAATTAATAGTATAATGGCAAGAACAGAACTGAATGAGTCAGTCAAAAAGATGTCAGATATGTGCAGATGTGTTAAACATTGCTTGTCAAAGAATTTCTGCTATTAAATCAATAAATCTGCAATATTTTTACAGAATTAAACAAGTATCTCAAGACTTTCTGAGAGCACCATAAAAAGCTTTTAGTACACATGGTGGGGTTCACATTTCAGATATTTAACTTTTTCACTTTGAAATAAACAACAGCACCAACTAGGAGCAATCGAGATAACAGCTGCCAGTCCATAAACAAAGAGGTCTCTAATAAATCTAATGATAAAATCTCATGCACTTACCCATTCTCCAAGGTCGCGTGAAAGTCTGTCACTGACCGCCTTCACTTCATGCCAGAGAATATTCCTCCCATAACTCCAGATTTTCTGACGTGTCCTTGCAGCGAAGATTGCAATGATGACAAGGCCAACGGTCACCAGGAAACCAAGCACCACAGCAATGGCCTAGGACCAAAGAAACCCGGAGGAAATAAGCATGTCCTACTTCTGAAAATCTGCACTGTCCATAAAAATGCATATTTTAAAACGAAACAAATTTATTGCTTAGATGAGAGCATTTAACAACGCAAGAAAAAAAGACTATACAGCTCTCAGATTTTAGATGATATACAGATATTAAAAAACTGGCATGTTCCCCTGGTTGTTTATATTTGCAGAGACCAATTCTTTAAATGTCTTTTTAATTTTTTTTTCCTTTAAAGGCAACACCTGGGGTGGGTTGGGTTCTCCTCTTCTTATTTTGTACTTGATTGTGCTTGCAAAACAAAGAAAGAAAAAAAAAACAAAAAAAAAAACAAAAATGCTCAACCCAAGATAATTTTGGATCTAAGTAGTATGGAAATATGTCTTATTAAAAAATACAGGAAATGCTAGACCTGGTGTGCACACATGGTACATGTTCTCACCTCCTGCGGTTCCACCACACAGTAGTGGTACATATATTGATTGATGAAGATTCCAGAGGGCTGTGAGTTCTGGTACTGAGAACAGAGACCTATGACCTGGTTGTAATAGACTGACCCTGACGCCTGGGCAGTCGGGTTGATAGCCACAAGGTAGACAATAGTGGCTATGACCAAGAGGAATGCCAATATGGCACTGATTATGATGACCGCCAGGTAAAACCGGCGCGAGCGAGCCATCTTCTGACGTGACACCATGAGGATGAAGATGACGAGCACAGTGAGGAAGGTGAAGGCTCCGATGGCAAGAATAAATCCATTTGCTGATTGGGGACTGACATAGTTGCCTCCAACTCCATATCCGCCTCCTCCGTAGCCTCCTCCGTAGCCTCCTCCGTAGCCTCCACCGAAGCCTCCACCGAAGCCACCATAGTTACTCCCATAACTTCCACCATAACCTCCACCAATCCCTGCCCCAATTCCACCATATCCTGACATTTCCAGATCTGAGTCCCAGCCTACTGTGGAGGCTACACAAGCAAACATGGCCACAGTGAGAATAATGATAATTATTGACACAATCTTTATCACTCCTGGTGGAGAGGTCCAACGGTAAAAGTGCAAAAACTCTTCCTCAGGGTAGTGGGAAAAAGATGGCTTGCTCAGCACTCGGTCTCCAGACATGTCGCGGCTGCTATGGCTATGAAACAGAAAAAGGGCGTCAGTAAGTAACCGAGGCGGAGAATTCAGGTAGTCTTGACTTTTTATACTTAATTGATTGGTCGAAACAAAACTTTGGTCTGCATTTGAACTTTCTGGACCTGAATTTTCCATCTCTGGTAAGCAGAGACAATAAAAATTAAGTTCCAACACTATCTTGCATTTATACTCAAAATGTCCAGATCTGTATGTATTATGCAGTACTGCATTTCAGCCATAAAAAATAAGGGAAAAATATAGACCAAATAAACAAACTCACTGCCTGCCACCGTAGCGATAGGGTGGAGGATGTCCACTCCTGTATGAAGACATCCTGGAGTCCTTACTTTCTTCACACTTTGACTTATTTTGCAAAGGTAACAGTTCTATTTAATACACAAACGATGGAATGCAAATAGTCACACAGAAAATACCAAAAGCATTATTCACATGCGTTTTTAAGTGAGTAGATCAGTAGATTTTAATAATTTAATTAAAACTTGTTTTAGTGCTTATTGGATTATTTATAGAATATTAAAGATGAATGACAAATGTGTGTTATTAAAGGAAATACTTTTATGGAAAAAGTATATTTTGGAGAAAAATCACTCACCCCACCACGGATAATAAAATGATAACACTTTAGTTGATTGGACACAAATAATATAGTATTATACTATTACTTATGCATTACTTAAGCCAAAACAAAGTTTTAGTTACATACTGATACATACATTAATGAACTGTGACACGTTTTATCTCAAGAAGTTACTGTATTTGTTACTATATATCTGTTAATTCTGTAAACCTCTGTGAATTACTGAAGGACCTGCTAAGGAACTACTGATGGAACAAATCATGAATAACAAGTGAAATACTGACCTCATGTTTGTTCATTAATGCACCGGGACACATCATTGTGTCAATAAGACTATATTTGTTCATAATTTGAACTTAGTTATTACTATAATTATTTCTGACCCGTCAAGTGAAGTGTTACCAATGAAATTCAGGCACTCGTTACCACTAAAACATAACGTAAATAAACAAGCTCGAAATATAATATCATTTGTTATACATTATGCACCGCAAAATAAAAATAAACGGTGCTGGCTTTACAATTATGATCTAAACTTATTTTAACGGTGTTTTACATGTAGTGTGGAACAGGTATTGAATTTGATTAGTTTTTTTAAAAAAAGAAACTTACCTGAAAAGCGTAATAAAGTACCACAGGGCTGGCTGAAATGCAGTTATCAGTATAATAGGGAACACCTTAAACAAGTCACTCCTCCGCCCAGGCTGTACGACTCCGCCCGGAGGGCTGATACTTTCCTATTGGCGACTAATGAAACTCGTAAAGAAGCAATGTTAACCTACAAGTTTTTTTCTTTCTAAGAAGAGGTACCCTATGCAAAAGTTAAACAGGTTTTTCCTGTTCTTTGTTTCTTTTTCGTGCTACACATACTAGAAAGCAGCAGCAAATAGTATCATGACTTAAATTCTCACTCCTTGAGATAACGAAGCTCAGGATAGACCTATGTGTGTGCGGTGTACATTGGTTTTCAGTCTAATTCATCTTTAAGCTATTTGTTCGAAACCTACGGTGACCAACATTTGAGATGTAATTTATGAAGACATATTCTTTTTAATATGTAGAGAGTCGGGTGAGATCAGAGATTGACCGAAACCTGTGCGCAGTCTTGCTGCACAAAGAGTAGGACTGAGCTATATACCACTGACATTCTTTTAAGTCCGATTTGATCTAATTGAAAAGTTGGTATCGCCGACACCACAGTAACGAAAAAGTTTGCCGATAGTGGGGGGGAAGATGACGTAAGTGCTACGGCTAAGCCCTAATCATTTAGACAATGGGAGAGAGGCCTCTGAAAGTCTTCCCCTTTCTCCCTCCTGCCTGGTAGTTATCCATGTGTTGCTCACAATAATATAGCCATTTATCAGGTACAAGCTGTCTATATTTTAACGTTACAAACGATTCCCAAAATGAAACATTCAGATCGACAGAATCGATATTTTAGTATCGGGCCGCACATCCTTAATTGGAGGGGACATGATTAAACACAAGCCGTGAAAATTCTGTATTTTACAGGTATATAGGAGATGGTCTAGGCTATCAAGAAAGTTGTGGGACTCACTTTAAGCCCGGGAGTTTTGTGCCCAAGACCAGTCTATTATGTATTCATTCTGGGGGAACTTTGATAAATGACGCCACATTTCAATTAAGTCTTACTATCCCGACAAAATTTATTACTGACATTGCAAAAAGAAAATAAATTTCATACTGTACTCCTCGTGCAGTCTATTCCAGTCCCGCCTGGTATCTTTCTAACATCCATCGTTTGAGAAACCTTCCAGTAATTAACAATACCAAGCTTTTAGTTGTGACCCTTCTGCAAACGCTCACTCGCTTCTCTGATCAGACTTCCAACTTGTCGCCATCACACTTTATTTGCGCGTTTCTCCGTGCAGAGCTAGCGTGAGAAAATTCGCCGGTTAACCTGCTACAGCGCTGCTGTAGTTTCCTCATCAGACACCCTGGCCGGGTCTCCCCCATGTTCGTAACTTTCCGTCTGCATACAGACAAACACACAGGTTCAAGGCTGCCAACTCTCACGCATTTGGCGTGACACTCACGATTTCAGACTCTCATGAGACGCATGGAATCTTACGGCAAATATACACTATATAATACCATTATAACTATCATTAAAGCGTTGGGATAGTTTGTGAACTCTATATACTATTTACAAGGTAATAAAACTGTTACATGAATGTAAATGCGTGCAAAGAATTCTCTTGAATTGAAAATCTGACGAATTTTATTGACAAGATTACAGCTTATGAGCAGTTAAAGTAAAATCTTTGTACGGCCTTGACTTTAAGTAAACGTAAAACGTGAACAGACCAATGCACGTACTTCAAGTTTTCTCTATACAGTTAGTCACAATGGCAAACTTTTGTTTTGGACACAGGTGCACGTCCAAAGCAGAAAAGAGTAAGAGTTCATGTTTAATAATTTGTATTTAAGAAACAAAGCACGTAAAAAGAAACTAAACACAGTAACATTGTACTCAGTGCAAAAAAAGAACCGCATCTCAAGTATACATTAATAAATGCTAATTAACTTTACATATTTATAAAAACTTTAAGGGCTTAAAACTGCAAGAACAGTAAAATGCGAAAAAACTAAATAAACCAACACAAAGCTAAAAGCAGATGGGAGAAATGTAACATTTATGTATCAAGTGTGTTATATGTGTGTGTGTGTATATACCGTACACACAAACACAGACAGACAAATATATATTTAGTCTACTGAGCAGAAAAAAACACAGGACAAATGAGAAATGTAGAATATAACAGTCAAACTCCATTTGGAAGCCTTAACTTGAAGGGCAGTAACAAACACCTTTTGACCTTTTGCACTGAGGTGTACAGTATTGCATTGAAGTGCATCATCTTGCTCATTCAGCATCGCTCTTGAAAACGAGGGTCTACTCAGTAACAGGGCCTCATACACAATCCGGCTGCATAAATGAAAAATGCTACCTGAAAAAAAATTAAATAAACATGGCAAACAAATTTAAAATAGTCGTTTGCAGACTAAGCCAGTCTATTTTTCTGGTGAAGGATGAAGTTTGTTTTTAAACGTTCCTTTTGTTATTCAAACAAACTGCATTTCTACTTTCTCCATTTCGTTGTGGATGATGTTTTGTCTAACATTTTAAATATAAAGTACATAAAATGACTAATTTGTACATTGGCTCTTGAAAAACATAAAGCCACAAGCGACAGTTCATAAACATTTACTTGTATCCATCTTTCCAATTTGTAACGTTATCGTACTCTTGGATCTTCTGCTTGATGTGGGACAGTTTGGCTTTTAGGTATGTACAGCGTTCCTTCTTCTCAAGAAAGGCGGGGTCCTGTCAAAGATTGAACATATTCAGTGTCTGTATTATAGTTTGAATTGGCAACACTACCACAGAAAATGCACTCAGTGGCCACTTTATGTGGTTTTCTACTCAGGATCCATATTTGCGTCCAGAAATGCCACTGACTGGATGTTTTCTTGTTCATAACGCCATCCTCTATGGTGTACACATCAGTATGTGAATGCCAAGTGTGTGGTTGTTTCTAAGGTGTTGCAACAAGCACGTCTGACACCGGTAATCACACCAAGTACAAAATCGCTTAGATCATGTGTCTTAGCCATTATAATGCTTAATAGCCCAGTAAGTGAACATCTTGAGCCTGTCTACTTGTTCAGGTTATTCATTGATCATATGATTTGCTGTTTGGTGAACTAGTCTAGTTGCATTAACGAGTAGGGGGTATTCCATGAAAGTAGCTAAAGAAAGCCAGACTTTCCAGAAAAAGTCAGACCCAAACTAGCGCCATCTCTAATCTTAGCCACATATTGTTCCACTAACGCAGTTCAGCTAGTTCAACTAATCAAGGCCCATACAAGACAGACTTGCAAAGTCTCCAAGATATTTAAGAAGCCCAAAATGAAAATCGATCAAATGAGTAGGAAATCATGTAAAACAAGAGCAGTGTTCTTTTTCTCGCAGCAGACCAAATGCTGCTGATGGACCTGTATGAAAAATACAAAGATGTAATTGTTAAAAAAGGCAATACTGTGGCCATAAACACATCCAGGGAGTTGCCTTGGCAAAGAATTGCAGACAGAATAAAAGCGTAAATTACGTAAATGTTACAAGGGCCTAATACGGTGGCACAGTGGTTTATGCTGTCGCCTTACACCAGGAAAGTTCCTGGTTCAATCCCCATAGCCAACAAGGAACCTTCTGGGTTGAGTTCACGTGTCGTTCTTACTGTATAATGTTATTCTGTATGATTTGTTCTCCGTAAAAAACTTTCAATCACATTCCTGTGAAATTTTCTGCAAAAATAACCATATCATGTCTTTGCTTTTATTAATAAACTTTTAAAAGCAGACTGTGACTAAACAAAATATAAAAATGTCTTCCTGTTCATATTTTTTTTTAATTTTAGTCATTGCATTTCATGTTTGACAGTTAACCTGGTCCGGAGCAGACTTGTTCACTCACCTAAGTTACAATGGTAGCTCAGAAGGGAGTCATTTAAGACACGCTAATGGAACGGAACTCCCACTTAAATGAACTGGACTTGTCGAAATAAGTCTGACTTTCCCTTAATCCTGTTTCTCGGAACACACCCCAGGTATCACTAATAAAACAGCCACATGAGTGTATGTTTTTCTGCAACAAGCTACAATGGGCAGAGTTGAAGTAAGAGAAAATGGGTATAGTACTGTAAA